>PVJL010005775.1:0-103014 GCA_004026885.1 Lyroderma lyra
GCATCTGAAGGTCCCAGCAGCAGGTCCAAGTGACCTTTCACAAGTGCCACCCATTTTTCAGCCTGCCCCGCTACCTTCCACACCTGGGGTTCTTACACCCCAACAAACGCAGGCACCCAAGCCTCCTGTGCATGTGGTCACCAGGAAGGGCATTCCGCCGTGGTCCGGCTCCTGGACCCCATGGAGGGTGCCAAGGATGGGGTCTCCGCATCGTAAACCCTCCACCCAGCCTGACTCCCATCCCCCACGTCCCTCCTCCAGACCTGCTTAAGCAGGGACCATTGGGGGTCAGCAGAAGCTGGAGGTCCTCTGGGCCCCCAGGGAAGGCAGGGCCGGTCCCTCACCCCGTGAGACCCGCAGGAAGAGCTCCGGAGGGCTGCGGGGACCCTAATCGCTCCCCGTGGAACTATCCTCAGCTCCCCTTTCGGACCGTCTACCCCGCTGGGTGAGAGCCAGGCCGACTCGGCGTCAGCGCCCACAGCAGGCCTCCTTCCCCACTTTCTCGAGACAAATAATTAACTTCAGACCCCAGATTCCAGGGCAGCCTCTCCCGCTCCGCCGCCTGCAGGAATTCCTCCGGAGGCCACAGCAGGAAGCCCCCTCCTCCCGCTGCGCCCCGAGCCTCAGCCCCGAGCTCCCCCACCAGGCGGCTCGCCCACCGACGGGAGGAGACCGGCGGGCCCGGGAGCGGCAGCCGGGCCCCGCCCGCGCCCTCAGGCTGAGCACTGGGGGTGGGGGGTGCCGCAGCCCGCGGTGCCCCGACTTACCTCCGCCCGCCCCCGGGGCCGGAGCCAGGAGGCGCAGGACCAGGGCCAGCAGGGCGGCCCCAGGCCTCGCCATGCTCGCTGCGCCCGCCCGGCTGCTGTCTGAGCTCGTGGCTCCGCAGGCGCTGGGGGAGGCGGGGTGGGGACGCACAGGCCGCCTCCCACCCGGGCTTTGTTCCGGGAGGGCTTCTGGACTCTGTCACCCCGCCGGGCGGCGCCTGGCTCCCGGCCCCCCCACCCCCGCCCCCAGGGTCCCGGCCCCATCCTGATCCAGCCCGGGCTCCGAGGTACAGAAGCTGGGAGGGGTGGGGGCGACATCTGCGAACATACCCGCAGGAGACCCTGAAAATAAACACACGTCTGTCCCTCTGGGGCTCTGGGTCAGCTGCTCTCCATGCCTCCTTGGGTCCCCCGACCCCCTGGGGCTCCCCGTTGCGTTTACCCTTGGCTGCCTGTAGATAGGAAGAGCGGATTGAGCTGGGTTCAAATCCCTACTCAGACCGTTTCAGACGCCCTTGGACAGACCTCTAACGTCTCATCGTGCCTCAGTTTCCATTTGTAAACTAGGGATCATAGTATCTACTTTACAGTCTTGCAGTGAGGATTCAGTGAGAGGATGCAGGGGAGGCATTGAGGGTGGTGGCTGGCACATGCTAAGTGCTCAGTGCAGAACAAAACTGGGTGCTGCTCCCCAGCTCTGGAAGCAGAGGCTCCCCGCCTCCTCCTGCTGTTGCCACCTGCATTCTCTGCCGGCCTCTGCTCACTGCCCCTGGCCGCCCCAGCAGCCCCAGGATGCCCCACATGCCCACGCCTCTTTCTGCTGGCTGGTCCCCCCCCCTTTCCAGCTCCTGAGCTCAGGCCTAGCCTGGGGGGGGGGGGTGAGCCTGGGCAGAGGGCAGGGCTGGGCCCTGGTCAGCAGGCAGAGGGGGCCAACGGGAGGAAGTGCGAAAACGGGCCACATGGGCCTCCAGTCGGGGAAACTCCTCAGTGCAGCTGCAAAGCAGGGGGAGGTGGGGATGGGCCCCGGTCTCACAGGCGAAGGGACAGGGAGGGTGGAGCCATGAATCCTGCCAGAGCAGTTCCCCGCTCCCACCATAAAAGCCTGCAAGGCCACCCCTCCCCCAGCCCAGGCAAGGACAAAGGTCCCCCCCAGCCCACTGTCCATGTACCTTGGGAGAGGGCAGCGTCTGTCCTCAGGCGTGTGGGTCCCCAGTGAGTCCCGAGCAGTTGGCAGCTGGGGGAGGGGAGGCTGTGAGCCAGTGCTGAGACTTGGCCTGGGCAGGCGCGGAGCGAGGCCCCCAGGAGCAGAGGAAAGCCAAGGACAGCGGGCGGAAAAGGGGCGAGGAAATGGCAGTCTGCGCTCGCTGGCCCTCAGGAAACCGATGCCCCGTACCGGGCAGGTCTCCTGGGGGCGCGGTGGAACGGAGGCTCATCAGACCCTGGAGCTGGTGCCTTCTGCCGGTGACCCCAGACAAGTCATTGAACTTTCAGCAGCTAATTTTTCTCAGCCGTGACAGGTAGCTCTCCTAGCACCCCCTAGAGTGTGTCTGTGACCGTTAAGGAGGGTTAAGGTTTTCCAAAGGCTGGGCGGAGCCCTCAGCATGCCACTTGGCACAGAGGCATTAACTCTTACTATTTCTCTTGGGTGGTGGCTAATGGTCACCCCAAACATGCAGGTGGGGGCCTTTCTTCCCATTTTATAGATGTGGAATCTGGGAGAAGTGGGGAAAGCCGCTGCAAGTCACACCGGGAATAAACCAGGAGCCCCTGGCTTATTCAGTGCCGTGTCCCGGGGATCCCAGGGCCTGAGCGGACCTGTCCACACTGATCCCTGGCCCCGCAGCCTGGCCTCACCCTTGGCTGACCCTGTCCAGCCTCCGAAGGAGAGGGCTTGTGCTTCCAGAGTCAAAGATGGCCTGCTTGTCAGGACTGGCAATCCTATACCACTCTGTATACACTTCGTCATCACCGGAAGCCCCAGTCCCCAAGCCATCCCGGTCACCCTGACTCCCGGCTGCCTACTGCTTGCCCTGTGTGTCCACTCCTCTGCCCAACCCCCTGTCCCCACCCTCCCGCAAGGCCTAATCCAGGCCCCCGCCTGCCTTTCCATGCCTCTGTCGGAGCACTGAGCATGCTGCAGAACAGCCCAGCACTTGGCCGACCGGTTTCACTTCAAATTCATGGCCACAAACCTCGACGGACACGCACCACTGCCAGAAATCCTGCAGTTCCCCACTTTCCCACCCTCTGAGAGGGGCACCTCATACCCTCTCCTCCCTTCCTGAACACCTCCTGGTTCTGCCCTTGCCCCTGTATGACCTTAGCAGGTCGTTGAACCTTTGGAAGCCCCAGGTTCCTTCCCTGTGGAAGATGGGAAATAAGAGTTCGTACCTCTGTCATGATTGTCACAAGGATTGTCTTAGCCAGGATTCCCCAAAAGCAGAGCCTGAGGCAATGGCTTACATGCAAGTTTGTTTTAGAATACGGTCACAGCAAGCAGGGATGAGGGGTGGGGAGAGCAAAGCAGGGAAGGGTAGAGCGCCAATCCAAGGTGGCCTAGGAGGGGGCTGGCCACTGCTCTGGGCATCTGCATGGCCAACCCCACGGGACCATCGGAGTTGTTGGAAGCAGCTCAGGGCAGAAAGTGGAAGCACTTATTCATTGGCGTCAGTGCCATATTGGTCAAGGGTGGCCCCTTGGAGCATGAGGGGCTCTGAGTTATGCATGCACGAGTGCCCAAGAGTGTTTTCCTGTGTCCAAGGCCACACACCATAGAAATTCCAAAGCAAGAGGGCAGCCAGGGCCCGAGGCGAGACGCTGCGAGCTGCGCCTGTGCAGGGCTGCTTGCAGCCTGGGTTCAACTGAAATGAGGTGCGGCGAGAGGGTTGGCATGAGAGGGGTCCGATGAATGGGACCATGCACATAAAAGACTTTTTACAGCGCCTGACGCATGTTGGGCATCCACAATATATTATTACTTTTATTAACATAATCATCATCTCCTGCTCAGGCCTAACCTGAAAAGCCAACGTTCGCATTCTTTATCTGCCACGGAAGGCGGGGAGGCTACCCACTCTGCGAAGTGAAAGCCCGGGGCCCTGAGGAAAGGGTGTTGTTGGGAGAGGCATTTGAGTTCCACGCTGAGCCTCTTTGGTGACAGCCATTGAGCCAGACGCAGCAATACAGCAATGACTGAAACAGGGTCCTGGCCAGGACGCCCCTTGCGGGCCAAGGGGAGAGGGGACGGGGGTCCTGGGAGAGGGAGGGCACGAGCCTAGGCCGCAGGTGCACAGTGACATCAGCCTCTGAACAAAGGACTCGCGTGTCTCTGCTGAGCTAGTGGAACTAGATGCGGACAGCCTGGCCATCACCCAGAACTTTCTTTAGAACATTCTGGCTGGAGAAAGAAGGAGCAGCTTGGGCCCAGCTTTGAGTCCTTACTGGGCAGAAGGGCCCCAGCTGTGGAGCGGGTTGGGGGCATAGCAGAGTGCGGGCCAGCCGGAGGGCTCCAAGGTTTAAGAGTCAGTGGGTTCTGAGTTCAACTGCTGCACCACTTCCCGTCGGTGCGGGTTGTCCTGTTTCTCGGCCCCCCGCACTCCTTCTGCTCTCTCTCAGCCCCCCACGGGCTGCGTCACTCCGGTTCCTGGTGGGTCAGCCAGGAACGGGCGGGGCTTCGGGCAGGGGAGGAGGTGGCTGGGGTATGTCTTTTCTCCTGCCAGCCTTGGGCTTCCTTTCCCGTGTCCCTCAGCCAAGGGGGTGGCAATGGCGTCCTTGTTGGGGTAAGGCTGCCGGGACTTAGGGAGTGTGCACACACTTTTTGTTTTTGTTTTGGCGTGGAGAGACCAATGCAATCAGGCTGCATATCTGAACCCCACAGCAAGGACAACGCTTGGGGAGTGGGCAGAGTTCTGGGCACCTAGAGGGACTTCCACCCTTGAGGTCCTCCGGCCTGGAGAGGAGCTTGCCCCTTGTGCCTGTCCCTGCCTTGGCTTCTCCAACCTCTTTTCTGACTTTTTGTTCTCACGGACTAACCCCTTTAGACAAGGGCCGTCCGAGAGACCTTTCTGTGATCATGGAAATGTCCTACACCTGCACTGTCTGATACGTGGCCCCTTGAGGCTACTGAAGCAACTGTAATAGGGCTAGTGCAATTGAGGATCTGAATTGTTAAAATTTTATTTCATTTTAATAGAAATAGCCACATGTACCCAGTGGCTACTGTATTGCGTCCTTAGACCATAAGGCAACTTTGTGCAAACTAGTGAAAAGCACAGCATCTCAAGACAACTTCCTTCCTTTCACGGGTCGGGAAAGTTCTGTAATAGATCCACGGTGGTTGCGACGTGATCGAGGCCCCGGAGCTGTGCGGTGCACCCCTGAATGGCGGTGATAATGACGGCTGTGCTGGGAGCACTCAGCGGGGAGCCAGGCACTGGCCAGGAGGGCCAAAGGGCTTATGGGGGTTCATGCTGACAGTGCTCCAGGAAGTAGATGCTCTGATGGCCCCCATTTTATGGGCAAGGAACCTGGGGCTTCAAGAGTTTAAGCAGCTCAACCAAGGTCACTCAGGGGAGTGCAAAGAAACTGGTACTCCACCCCAGCTATGACTTCTAGGCACTCTGGAGAGTTCTGCCCACTCCTCTCCCAGTGCCCATGACTTCTGTGCACACTGAGAATGGCTTCTCCACAGTCCCCTCCCCAAGCAGCTCTGGCTCTTCACTCAGGTCCCCACCTGTGATTGCAGGGTCTGGCTGTCGGGGTTGTCTGGCAGGTACCAGGAGACGGGCACACTCAGGGGTCTCTCCTCCCATCACCTCCATCCCATTGCAAAAGCCAAGGGTTGGGAGGGAGCTACTGAGTCTCAGAGGTTCCTTTGGTCCCTGTCCTTGTGATCCCAGTTGGGGCCCCAGGGTTTGGATCCCAAACAAAGTCAAGGCCTGTCAGGGTCGAGCAGCCTGTCTCCGAACTGGACCAGCTCTGTTTGTGGGCCTGAGGGGCTGGATGGAAGCTGGGGAGCAGTGGGCATTGCCTGCACTTGTCCAGGGCTCTCTGCTTTGGGGTGAGCTCAGCACCCCTTGAGCTGCCACGCTCGCCTTCCCACGCAGGCTGGCCAGAGGCGATGCTATACCGCACGAGTCTGGGCAAAGACTAGCCCAAGGGCCTCCGGGAGAGGGCCTGGTCTCACCAGCAAGCACCGCAGCCCCACCCCACAGTCTAGAGACAAATAAGACCTTAGACAGGAGCTGAGGGAGGGGACATGGCAGCTGTGTCTTCCAAGTAATATGGCAAGGGGGGTCAGGTGGCAAGTGTGAAGAGGCCAGTGGATCAAAACCATAGCTGGGGCCATCTGGGGCACCTGGGTCCTGGCACCCAGTGGTGACCTCAGGTGCTCAATTTTTTTTATAGCTTTATTGAGATATAATTCACCTACTTAAAATACACAGTTGGATTGTTTAGTACATTCACAGAGTTGTGCAACCATCACCACAATCACTTTTAGAACATTTCATTTACCCCAAAAAGAAACCTTACCCCGAGAAGAAACCCTATACTATTTTCCGCCACCCGTTTCCCAGGCCTGGGCAGCCACGGATCTACACAATTCTCTATGGAATTGTCTGTTCTGGACCATTCGTGTAAGAGACTCATACAACCTGCGGTCCTTTGTGTCTGACTTCTTGTACTTCGCATAATATTGTCAAGGTTCATCCATACTGTGCCGTGTATCAGCACTTTATTCCTTATTTTTGCCAAATAATATTCCATCGTGTGTATATACCGTATTTTATTTATCCATGCTCCTGTTGTTTCCACCTTTCGGCTGTTCTGAACAGCTGTTAGGAACACTCACGTGCCAGTTCTTGTGTGGACACGTGCGTTAATGTCTCTCGGGTACACGTGTGATCAGGAGTGGGGCTGCTGCCCCCTGCGGTGACTCTGTCTGTAACCTTTTGAGGAACTGCCCAATTGTTTTCCCAACGCGGACGCCCCAGTTTACATTCCCACCAGCAATGTCTCCATATCCTTACACTTATTACCTGACTCTTTTATGACAGCCATCCAAGTGCGTGTGAAGTGGTGTCTCTCTGTGGTTTCGTTTGTATGTCCCGAGGGATTCACGATGCCGAACGTCTTTCCACGTGCTCATTAGTCATTTACGGATCTTCTCTGGGGAAACATCTATTCACATCTTTGACCCGTTTCTGTTTTGAGTTATTTGTCATCCAGTTCTTTACGTGTTCTGGATACAAGTCACTTACTGGGTATATGGCTAGCCAATATGTGCTCCCATTCCATGGGTCTTTGGACTGTTTTTCATGGTGTCCTTTGCAGCACAGAAGTTTTACATTTTGGTCAAGTCCAATTTATCTTTCTTTTTCTTTTGTTGCTCGTACTTTTAGTGTCACATTTAAGGAACCATTGCCTAAACTTAGGTTAGGAACACTTGTCGCTATGTTGTCTTATGAGTTTTACAGTATTAGCTCTTACACGTTAGTCTTTGATCCATTTTGAGTTATTTTTTATATAAGGTGTGACGCATTGCTCTGTTGTTAGGTTTATAATTGTCACCTTTCTGATGCATTATTCTTTTGTCATTATAAAATATTCCTCTTTACCTTCAGTACCTTTTTTTTAGATTTTTATTTTTATGTGGGTAGCTCCCTGGCTGGGAATCGAACCCAGGCCGCAGCGTTGACAGCGCCGAAGCCTTAGCTGCTACACCACCAGGGAACTCCTCCCTTTTTGTTTGTTTTAAAATGTATTTTGTGTGATATTAGTATAGCCCCTCCAGTTTTCTAATGGTTGCTGTTTGCATGATACATCTTTTTCTGTGCTTTTACTTCAACTCTATTTGTATCTTTAAATTTAAAATGTATCCCCTGGGGCAGGACTCTGGGATGTTATTCGGGTCTGATGATCTCTGCCCTTTGGTTGGACTGCTGAATCCATTCACATTATTGGCAGGGTTGTATTGGCATTTACTGGTTTTCTAAATGTCTCCTGTCCTTTTGTTCCTCTATTTCTCCTAGAGTACTTCCTTTTAGCATTGAGTATTTTCTAGCATAACTTTTAAATTATTCCTTTAATGATAATCTCTTTACTATATTTTTGAGTGATTTTCTTACTGGCTGCTCTGTGGTTTAACCTGTGCACAGCTCGCTCTACTCCCTTCCTGTCCACCCAGGTGAGCAGAGCCTGTGGGCAGGAAAGTTGACTGAGGAAGAGCAGCCTTGGACTAGGGGCCACAGAGACAGGACTGAGGGACTGAGCTGTCCGCACGGTGGCCCCAGTGAGTGATGTGATACACAGGCTGCATCAATGGAGCTGTGTGGGGTTACACAGCCTTCAGGACAGATAAGTCCGGACAGATAGACGTTCAGGAGGGAAAATGTGTGTCCTAAGAAGGCTGGCCAGACGTCCCATTTTATATAGGACAGAAAACAACGGTACTATTCTTTTCCAGGCTGCCCAGATGTGCCATTTGAAACAGGAGAGTACCATCGTTTTCTGTCCTGTTTAAAACAGGACGTCTGGTCAACCTAGCCCTGGGCACAGCTTATTGGTAGCCCTATGGTCGAACCACCCTGGCAACTGCCCCTGCTGCTCAGCCTGCACTTAAGGTGGATCCAGAGCTGGCTCACATTCCTCTCTGCCCCCAGGGACCAACAGGCTGGGGACAGCAGGGCTCAGTGGGGATTGGTGGCTTCCCTAGAGCAACCTGCTGGAGGGCAGACAAAGGAATGGAGTCTGGGGAGGCTGAGGCTCTCGCCTTCCTGGTTCTGCCAGCAGCCCTGCTGAGGAAGCAGAGGGTCCCTACTGGAGCTCCTGAGAGCAGGGAGCAGATAGAGCGTGGGACATGGTGAAGACTCAGAGTCCCCTACACACCAGGGATCAGTTCACTCACTGGGGTTATGGCCTCCTGCAACTCACCCAGGCTTCCATGGAGGCCCAGACTAAGGGCTCTGGGCGTCAGAGTTCAGCCCCTGGTTGGTGGAGGCAAAGCTGAAGCATCACAAGGGGTACTCTGCCCTTTAACCCTCATCCCAAGCACCTGCCCTTCCTCCCAGCTGATGCCCAGTAGCAGGAGTGGCTGTCTGCCCAGCTCTGGTCCAAAGCAGAGGTGGAGGGTACGATGTCTGAGGGCCCCCAAAAGAAACCTTCAGGAAGGGACCCGCCCTAGGCCTCCTGGCCTCCTACCGTCACCCTCACCCCAACCCCAGTGCTGACTTTTGGACCTCAGAGACTCCAAGGTCCTCCTAAGTTCTTCCCCATGGGCCGTGGGTTTCCCCACCTCTCTGCCTCTGCATCTTTGGCTTCACAACAGCCTTTGCCAAATCCTCAGCACCACCGGGGGGTGTGCAGGCTGCAGGAGTGGTGGTTTACAGCCAGACCAGGACCCTCAGGGAGAAGCATGTAGGACAGCATGCACACGCACAGGCGCGCCTGTGCCCAGCACGGTGCCAGGTGCCTCCTGGCCCTGCCAGTGGCAGAGAGAAAAGCCTCCCCGCCCCCATCCCCCACCCACCCCTACTCCTCAGCTACCACCAGCACTACCTCCCCGGGCACTCTGAACACAAGCACAGCCCCAAGGCCAGGCTCTGCTCCTCCCACCAGGAGGCCTGCCCTGGCGCAGGGGCTCTGCAGTTGTGCACACTGTGCTAATCAGGGTGACAGGTCCCTCGGTCTCCACCCTGCTGCCCCTCCCCCTCCCCTGCAGCACCCATGCCTGACTGAACCCTGTGAACCCAGCCTATGCCCCTGAGTAGCCCAGGTGGAGAAGGTGGGGCCTGGGGGGAGCAGCCCCTGAGTAGGTTCACAGGGCGGGCTGAGGCGGAGCAAGGCCTCTTACCCTGCAGGACCCCACAGGTTCCCCAGGACCTGGGGGCCCACCCTGCCCTCCTCCTGCCACCCCGGGCCTCTGTGTTTCTTGCTCAGGGTCCTGTGGAAGGCCCTTAAGATGCAGGTACTCAAAAACTCGTCCTGAAAGACCTGGAAGGGTGGAAATCCTGGGGAAAATGAGCCACCTCGTTCTCAGATCTGGTAGGAGCTGGCCTCTTCCCATTCATTCTGCCACTCATCCATTTTCAAATCCTTCCTTCCTTCCTTCATTTGTGCAGGAATTTCCGGTCTGGAAGTGGAGCTGGGGCACTTGACTGTCCCTGGGGAGAAGACCGAGGTAGCCATGGGCCCAGGATTTGTCCCTTATTTCCCCACGAGATGCCTCCCTTCCCAGTGGCTCTGCTCTCTCTCTCCACGTGCCCCCTCCTCCCTCACCCATCTCTGCTTTTCTCTGCCTCACTCCAGGCCCCGTGGCCACTGACGTCCTCAGCCTGCGTGACCCTGGCTCCCTTGGCCTCTCCGTTCTGGGGAGATTTGGCTAATGGGAGGCATTGGCAAGATGAGAGTGGGAGGGCAGCAGACAGTGCCCCTGACCTTGCTGTGGCCGCAGGTCCCGGAGGGCAGCCCCTCTGAGGGTGGTAATGGTTCCCTGCTGATGCTAAGCCCTGGGTATCTGGAAGTTCCCCAGTGGCTTTTGTGACCCTGTTAGCAGGTGTTCTAAACCTGTGTCCTGTTGGGACCCCGATTCATACAGCTCTCACTGGAACTGCCCACACCGAAGGTGGGTGGGTCCCTGAGGCGGTCAGAGAGCCTGACAGTAGTCACCAAACCCCCAGAGACAATGCTCAACCCTGAGAGCTGGGAGGAGGTCAGGAGAGGGACCAGTGGGACAACTAGGGTATGCTGCGGAAGAGCCAGGCTGGAGGGAGGGACACTCTTCAGGTCTGAGTTTGCAGAGAGCTGTGTCACCACCACCGCAATCAACACCCAGAAAGAGCCCTTCCCACTTCATGTGGCCCCTTGTGGTCAACACCTCCCTGCACCCGACCTGGGGGCGTCTTGGGTGGGGGATAGCCCCAGGGAGCTCAGGGCTGCCAGGGCTGGAATCTTCATCCCTCCTGCCCCAGGGACTCAGGGAAGACAGCTGGTCACAGTGAGGCAGCGGAAGACAGGGTGTGCCCTATGGAGCAGCGGCCGCTAAGTTTATATTATTATCACTTTTACTGAGTGCCCAGCCCTGGGCCAGACCCCACCATCGCCACTGAACAGCACTTCTGTGTTACTGAGAGTACCGTAGGAATATTGTATTAACCCCAGTATTTAAAAATTAGGACACTGAGACTCAGGGACGTGGAATGCCTTACCCAAGGTCATACGGCTAGGACCTGATGTGATCACATGTCACTCATGGTTTAGTCTGGTTCAAATACCAGTGCCTCATTTTACTAGTTTGCTGTGTGCCTTTGGGGGAACTGCCTAACCTCTCTGAACTTCAGTGTCTTCATCTATAAAATGAAGGTAATATATATTCCTGCCTTGTGTAGTTGTTGTAAGAATCAAATATGACCCCAATATTTGGGGCAGAGTACATTACATGTTAAATAGTGTTATGGGTTGAATTGTGACCACCCCATGCCCCATTCACACGTTGAAGTCCTAACCCCCAGTTCTTCAGAATGAGACCTTATTTGGAAACAGGGTCACTGCAGATGTAATGAGTAAAAATGAAGTCATTAGGGTGGGTCCTTATCCAACAGAACTGACATCCTAATAGAAAGAGGAAATTTGGACATAGAGATATGACACAGGGAAGCCCCACGTGAAGATGAAGACAGCGATCAGGGTGATGTTCTGTGAGCCAAGGAACACCAAAGACAACACAAAATACGAAGAAGCTAACTCAAGTTCAAGAGGTTAGCAAGTTACTTAGTTCGCTCCTTTGTAAATGGAGATACTAATAATGTCCACCTCATAGTGGCTGGTTATGACAACTAAATGGAATGACGTGTAAAAGGTGCTTAGTAGTGTCGCAGCATATATTAAGGACACATTAGCATTATCCTGTCGTTTTTACGACTCTGGGCAGCCCAGTATGTGGCCTGTCAACCCCCAGAACAACACATCCCTTTCCAACACGGCCTTAATTAGCCAGCATGGCCTCTCAGCCTTGGGCTACACCCCTGCAACGACCATTCCTGGTGCCTCTCCACAGCTTGGGGTAGGCCGTTCCTCCACAAGGGGCCCGCTGCCCACCCTCTCTCTCCTCACCCGTGTCCCCAAACTGCAGCAACAACACAGGATTGAGCCCATTTGCTCTCTAGACAGCTGAGTTCCAGGTGGGACTCGGGAACCCTGGGATCCCTGTCCCCTTGGCCAGTCTTTTCAGGCACTCCTGTGACCTGTCACTGCAAATCAAAGCCTTCTCAGTGAGTTGGGAGCCAGTGAGGAAGCCCACACCCTCACTCCATGAGCTCTTTTCTTCCTGAACAGGTACCCCCTTTTTTTCCTGTCTCACCCCAATCTTCACCCCGACAATGGGTCCATCAGGCCATGTCAGCTTTGCAGCTTTGGAAGTGCTGGGCCAGGAGAGAGGGAGGAGGATAGGGTGAGAGAGGCAGGGGAGACATGTTCTCAGACTGGCACAGATTAGCAGAGACCCCTGAATCCCTCATGTCCACCTGCACCCAGATGGTCCAGTCCTCCCAGCACAGAACTGTGTGGGCTTCAGGGCTCCAGATGTTTCCTGGCTTGGAGAGCTTCCAAACCCTGAGGCTCCGGGACACTGTGAGCATTCCCCCAGACTCCCCTCTATGAAGCTCTGACACCCCCTCTTCCCTGGGAGGGCCCTGCTCTCCGGGCCTCTTCGAGGGCTTTCCACCCCAGGGGTCTCTCCTTTCTTGATTGTCACATGCACGCACGCACGCACACACACATGCACCCACATACACGCGCACGCACACACAAGTGCACCCACGCGCGCGCGCATGCACACGCACGCACATGCACACGCGCACACGCACACGCACACGCACGCATGCACGCATGCACGCACGCACATACACCCGCACACCGCATGCACGCACGCACGCACACGCACACATACACACGCACGCATGCACGCACACACACATGCACGCACGCACATACACACGCACACCGCATGCATGCACGCACACGCACACATGCGCACGCACACACGCACACGCACACATGCACGCAGGCGCACATGGAATGCTCATTCCCTCCCCCCCAGGGTGGCTCTGTCATCTCCCCAACACCCTGAGATCCAGATGTGAGGTAAGGACAGCCCCCGTCTCAGAGGGACAACTGTACGGTCCTAGGCACACTCCTGAGCCCTCGTTCGAAGCTACAGGGGCTTAAGGTGGCTGAGGCTAATAAGCACTCCAGAGACTTCTGTAGCCCTGGCACCCCACATCAATGATGGTGGGCCTCATGCACCTGGATGGGACCCCTCTCCCTGATGGCTACACCTAAGGACTCTGGGCTTCGACCAGATCTGTTTGGGACAAGAGAGGACACTGAAGTCCACAGCAGGATCCTGTGGGGCCAGCGAGGCCTCACCCCTACAAAGCAGGGGCTTAGCTATTCTGACTGCAAGAGAAGCTTCTGGAAGGCTGGGGGTTCCAGGTCAGACTTCTTCCTCCTTCTTTTCCTCCTCATGTAGGTGCCTCATGGTCTCCACCAAGTCCCCCAGACAGGCAGGAAGGCTGGAGGCCCTGACCCCTTTGTGACAGAGCCCGTCGTAGGAAGGAAGTGGTCTGAGTAAAATGCTGAGGTAAGCAGGCTTTAGGGGTCTGAATAGCCCCAGAGCAGCTGGTGGCAGCAGGGGGTTAAGGAACACATCTAGGGAGGATGTGAGTGGGGAAGAAGCAGCCCGAGGTCCAGTGAGGATTGCACTGAGAGGTAGGGCAGGGGCCGGGTGGCCCAGGGTGCGGGGAGGACGCTCAGGCACTGAGCTGAATCCTGGAGCAACAGGAAAAGACTTCACCGGTTACTCAAGGGGGATGGTGAGAAGTCCAGGTAACACGGAAACCCCGGGATCTGAGAGTTTAATGAGAAAGAGACATTTAATGAGAAAGATGGGAGTTTCTGAGCAGTTCCTGAGGGTTTCGGGCCTGCTGGAGCTGTGGGTTCAAGATCCAGAGCAAAATCGGTGAAAAAGGGGTGGGAGGCAGGTTGCAGCAGGGTGAGGGAGAGGAAAGGTGCTGACCAGGAAGGAAAAAGGGGAGTAGTATTTATTAACAGGGTCACAGGAGGAGAGGGCCAGGGCCTAGGACCAATGCGGACAGCTGTGCAGCTTCCTAGAACTCAGGCCATGGAAAGAGACAGGGAGGTGCACCTTGGGGTTGGGCAGGGGGACAGGAGATCTAGAGACCATGTGACAGTGCTGGCCAAGTGAGTGACTTCCGGGTCGCACCCCAGAAAGCTCTGAGAAGGCAGCAGTAAGTCAGAGAAGGGCCGGAAGCCCCAGCTGTGGTAATAATAAAGTCACCGCTTGGCGTGTGTCAGAAATGGTATGCGCTTTACGGGAGCTAGAGTGGCCAAGATAGGTCTGCGCCCAGGCGTGTCGTACCTCCGCTCACCCCGTACAACAACTCACGAGGCACCCCCCAATTTCGTTACATTTACTGTCTACCTCACTCCCCAGAATGGAAGCTCCAGGAGGGTAGGGGGTTTAGACAAAACAGACTTTTGGTGGCCACTTCATGCTGGCATGCACAAGCGCTCACTGAGCACTTGATGAATTTAGGCCTCACAGCCAACCTGTGGTAGTGATACTATCATTCTCACTTCGCAGGTGGGAAATGGGGGTTCCAAGAGAGTCTGATGTTTGCTCAAGGTCACACAGTGTCTGAGGGGTGGAGCCAGAGTGTGACTCAGCACTGTTGGATGCCAGAGCCCGGGGTCCAGCCAACAAGTTCCCAGAAATGGGGGGTGTCTGAGGAACAGGCCAGCCTGGGAAACCCCAAGAGGCCAGGCCTGAAGGAGTGGAATGGAGGCTGCAGGCAAAGGCAGCTGGCCTCCGCACAGGCCTGCATGGATGGGGGCAGGCCCAGAACTGGGTGGGGAGGTCGGGTCCAGCTACCCCTTGGATCTATCTTCTCTACCACCACTCACACTGGGCTTGTTTCAGTTCCCTTTGGTGACACAGCTTTCCCACCCTGTGCACACACACACACACACACACACACACACACACGCCGTGGCTTCTACAGGACTCAGGCCTCTCACCACACCCGCAATCTGAAGCCTCAGCCAGGGGAATTGGAGGCAGAGGTCGTCTCCCTGTTAGGAGTGAGGCCTGGAAACATGTCTCTGTTGAGGCTCCTGGAGCTGAGGAGGCCACATCTCTCTGTTCCCCATGTGCACTGGGGGGGGGGGGGGGGGGGGGGGGACTGTGAGTGATCGCATGGGGGTGAGCATAGCCTCACTTCCCCTTTGCTTGTGTTTCACCCTAAAACAGCATTGGGAAGCAAGGGGTTTCTTCCACTTTGGAAGGATCTGGGTGACGCTGTCCGCCCTGGGCCCTTCCTCCCTACGCCATGTCTCCTACCCAGAGTGGTTCTTGGCTCAGATTCCCCTGTTCTGGGCAAGGCAGGTCCCCAGCACCACAGAGCTCCTGAGTTGTCCCATCCCTGGACCCTCATAAAAGGAGGCTCCTCGTGACTATTGCTCCAGCTGTATTTTCTAGTCCAACAAGGAGTAGTTTCCGCTAAGCATTACTGTCCTCCAGTGCAAAAGGTTCCCATCCGGTGGGGGACCACTCTCAATTACATAGCCGTTGATGGTTAAAGAAAGGAAGACAAAACGATCAACCTAGCGACATTGTCCCCATCCGCACTTTGTTTTAACAATATGAAATAGTGAAATATACTCAGCAGATACAAAGAGTAAAAGATCTGTGTGTAATCAGATTTCCATTTTCTATTAGGGCTACAGGAATGGGAGAGAGCGGGAGACGGAGGCAGAAGAGAGGAAAAAAGACAACGGGTAGTGAGCGCTGATACAGATCAGAGGTAAAGGCCAACCAGGTTTTCCTAGAAGGAGGAGCGGGGAGGGAAAGGTCAAAGTTCTGATTCGCCGGCTGATACTGTATTCGTTAGAAACACGGGCTCTAAATGTAAAGGGCAAACGGTGCCTAATATATTGTAGTTGCTGTCTGAAATGTGATCCGTTAACCTGGAAACGTTCTTCACTCAAAAACACTTTCATTAAAAATGACCATAGAAACAATAAAAACAGAAGTGGTCCCCGAGTAAGCTGATTCCAGTGGGACTCAGACGCGAAAACAAGTGAAGCCAGCGAGGACGAACTTGGGAGCCCCGGGACCGCGCCACCGGGGGAGGCTTTCCGGAGGCGATGCTGCAACAGAACAGGTGAAGCGAGCAAGGTCCCCCGAGGAGGGACCGGTCGTGGGCAGGCTGAGGCCTGGGGGCGAGGCCCATTTGTGGAACCGAAGAGTGGCGCACGGATGGTCAGGGGAGCGGTGCATGAAGAGGCGGGGCCGGCGATTTGGGTGCTGACGCGGAGGGCTCCGGAGGCGCCCAGGGAGGGGGCGCTGCAGCGGGCGGGTGGGGGCGGGGTGAGAATTAGGAAGAGGCAGCGTAGCCTGAGGGTCCCTGTCTGCAGGTACATCTAGGAGGCGGTGTCGGCCCGGGAGCAGCGGCTGGGAGCTGAAGGGGTGCGGGAGGGCGGGGCGAGGGTGGGGGCCCCACCGCGCCCTTGTCCGTGGCTCGATTGATAGCCTGTGTCTGCACGGATCTTGAGCTCCCCCAAGGCGCGGGCTGGGGAAAGTCCCGGCCCCACCGAGCACTGCCGACAGGATGGGGTGGGGGGCTGGGGTTGTCGAATGACTACGGGGCGTTTCCAGTTTGCCCAGGAGCCCAGTCGTCGGTCGAGGCCACCGCGCTCCCTGGCGTCTCCCGGGAGGCCCTGGGCTGCAGGGGGACCCGGCCTGCACCGAAGCTAAGCCTTGATCCACGGGGCCCCAGGTTGGTTCCGTGGAGCGGGGCGGGGCGCTGCAGGCGCACGGAGGCTCGGCGGCCACGGCCCAGGGGCGGGGGTGGCCGATGCGGAAGTGCCGGGCCCGCGGGTGGGAGGCGCAGCTCCGGGAGAGCAGTCGGCCCCGCCGCCCGGCCCGTGCTCCCGGGCGCAGCCACGCGGGCGCCCCGCTGACAGGTAGGTCCCGGCCGCCGTGCGCTCCTCTCCGCGCCCGCGGGGCACCTGCCAGCGGCGGGGAGGGGACTGGACCGGGCGGGCGCGGCGGGAGGGCTCGGCGTCTGGCTCGCTGGGCGCGAGAGCTCGGGTGGGGAGCCTAGTGCAGGGCGCGCCCCGCCGCTCCGGCGGCCGCCAGGGTGCCTCCTGCGTCCCGATCACCTCGGCGTGCCCTGCGCCGGCAGCCTCCATCCCGCAGGCGCCCGCAGAGTCCCGGGGGGGCGCCATCTCTGCGGCCTCTCCCCCTCCGTCCCGCATCACCAAGGATGGGGAGCGCCCGGAGGCACCCGGCAGCAGGCTGGCTTGGGCCATGGAGGGGCGAGCCCGGACGCCTCCTTTCTGTGCGCGCTCCAGGGCACCCCTCACCCTTTTGGGTAAAAGGATGAAGTTTAAAGAGTTCATCCTCCCAGGCCAGGGGCAGGAATCCGGGCAGCGCGTGTGTGCGAAGATGGTGTCGGGGCGAGGCGCCGTCGTTTGACTTGTCGCGGAAAAGAGGTGGCGCTGACCCCTCTGCAGAGGAGAGGAACCACTGGGAGCAATACTTCTAGGACTAGTTCCTTTCCGTGCTTCCCTCGACGTTACAAACGAAACAATTAAGAATCTCCTGGTGCAGGTGGCGCATACCTGCGCTGCCCACCGCGGGGCGATCTCCAGGGCCCCCCGAGGGGCGGGCGCGCGTGCCCCGGCGTGGGGGAAGGGATTGGGGGACTTTCCTGGACTCGCCGCCACCCCGGACACAGCGGGGCTGGGAAGAGGGCGGGGGCGTCCCCCGCCCGAGGAGCGGTCCCGAGATGAGTGACCAGGGGCAGTCAGGACGTGGGCGGGGCTGATGGAGGAAGCCCGGGGCCCTCGGGGGTCGGAGGCAGCGTCCTTGGCGCCGCAAGTCCAGGGAGGCACTGGGAAAACACCCTTTGTGTCTTAAAGGCCCGGCCTCGGGGTTTCCCCCTGAGACTTGGCCTTCCCCCACCGTGCCCCTGAGAGGAGGCCGAGAGAGGCTTCTTCCTGCCGCATCTGCTGCCCGAGCCTCCCCTCACCTCAGGGTGCGATCAGCTCACCTGGAGGGGGCGGGACTCAGGGTCTCGCAGGTGCAGGAACCCTCCTGCCCTGTCCCGGAGCCTGATGTGGGATTTGCGGAGAGACGGTGCGACTCAAACTCGGGAGGTGGCAAGGGGCTTGCTGCTCCGCCCACACCCGGGGCTGCCTCCCCGAGGCTCCTCAGGTCGCTGGTTCCCAGACTGCAGGGCCTCGGCCTGAGTCGTGGGGCCTCCCCGACCCCAGGGGGGCTCCTGGCTGCCTCGCAGGAAGCTTCATTGTTGAGGCTCCCTCAGGTCCTCAGCGGCCCACACGGCCTCTGGCGTTTCCATGGCAGCAGATGCGGGGTGGGGGTGGGGGGCGGGGGGCTACTGACTTTCCTCACTTTCCTGGGCTCAAATCCACAAGGCTGGGTCTGAGGCTGCAGAAATTTCCCCCCTGAGAATGCAGACCCCCTGGCCAGCCCTGTGCCCCGATGGAAAGTCAAATCCTCCTCCCAGCAGTGGGGAGGGGTGTCAAAGGGACTTTCTGAGGGCCCTATGGCTCCTGGGGTCCCTTCGCAATCTGGATAACTGCCTTCTATCTGGAGGGAAAGTAGGGACGGGGCACAAAAGATTGAAGCAAGCACTGAGATGGTCTGATTCAGATCTAAACTCCGCTCCCCCTGGGGGGCAGGAGGGCAGCACCTTGGGGAGCTGGTGCTGACTGAGCCTTGTCCTGGCCACCGGCTGCAGGCAGGACCCCCTGACGCTGAAGACCTTCCTGTGTGCGATGGGCAGACGCTCCTTGGCCCTGCCTAGGCTGTTGGAAGGGGCTGCGCCTTACTGACATGAGGCCAGAATTACAATTCCAAAACCTTTATAGTGAACAGCAGTGCTGGGCTGGGCCTGGCCAGGCAGTGGACTCACCCCGACTTCCTCCTTACCCCGGGCAGAGGCCTGCGTGGTCTCCCGTCTGCACCCCACGTGGCACAGCTGTAGGCCCCACCGTGTGTGTGTGTGTGTGTGTGTGTGTGTGTGTGTGTGTGGTGGGGGGTGGGCGTCATCAGGGAAGATCACCTTGCTGCTGCGTTGACAGAGCTTTCCTCTGTCCACCTCGGTTCACTCCTCGGAAATTGCCTGCCATGGCAACTCTGTTGCCTCTCTATTCTGAGCCCCAGGCCCTTGGGGAAGGCTCCCCAGTGCTGTGGACCACACGAACTGTCCATTGACCGCCAGCAGACTTAGGGATTGGGGGACGGGCTGCGGGGTGAGAATTTGGTCTGAGGGAACCCGAATGAGAATTGTTTCTCCATGTCCCTTCCCCGCCCGCCCCCAACTCACAGTGAGTCAGGTTTCTGAGTTGTGCTCTCCGGCCACTTTCATTTCCCCTAGGTCTGGGTGGAGGCTGGTGCAGAAAGGGGAACTGAGATACCCGTCTTCTGGGGCTTGGGGGCAGGGCTCGGAGCTTTCCCACCCCCCTGGCCCAGCCTGGTGCTGTGTACTGCTCTGAGGAGAGGCCTGCAGACACGGACTTCTTAGCAGGAGGTGACAGCAGCCACAACCCAGAAAGGTACTGGGCAAGGAGTTTCAGGGGAAACTGAGGTTCAGTGCTTCAAAACCAAAGTGGACCTGGAGCAACAGAGGGGAGTCAAGCCCCCACTCGGTCGGGCCAGGAAGCCCAGTAGGCATGGGTACCTCCACGTAGCAGCCCGGCAGCAGCTGGATGGCTTTAGCTGTTCAAAGTTCTTCAACCTGGATCTAGTCTACTCCAGTGGAGGCTGTCCTGGTGCTGACCGAAACCCTAGTCCTTTGTATGCGGTGGCACCTCAAGTGTTAAGGATAGCTCTCATCCCCACCCCACTGAGTGTTCAGGTCACCACCCCAGCTACCTAATTTCCTTCAGCCATTACTTCCCCGCTAGGCCTGCCGGCGGGGACCCTCACCTGCGTGCGGCAGGGCCTTACTTAACCATCCTTCGTCTTGGGTGTGGTCTCAGGCTCTTTGAGTCAGAGGACGATCCTGGAGAGAGCAGGGCTGGTGGGGACAGGCAGCTGGAGGACAGAACGCTCCCAGCATCTGGGTTGTACCAGGTGACTGGTGTTCCTGAAGTCCTACCTTGGTCCAGCAAATGGCAGTGTTCTGGGACTGGGGGCGAGGGTTCATGGGAGACAGTCCTGCCCTTGAGGAGGTTGCCTGCCCACCTGGAAGATGAGAGGGCAGTGCCAGGCAGAGGAAGAGCCCCTATTCATCTCAGTGAGAAGAGTTCGGGGCCACCCATGGTGCCACGGAGAGTGGCATGTGAGCCTGGCATGGCCCCCCAGCACAAAGGCAAGTGTTGGCACCTGTCTGTATGTCACCCTGGTCCCAGGCAGCATGCCCATCCCTATGCCACCCTCTCCTGAGGAGCTGGAGGTGCCAAGGACGTGGGAGAGAAGCATGGTCCTGGGGGCAGTGTGTGCCCTCTTACACACCCACCTACTCAGGTGTGCTCAGAAACTAGAGCCCGGGGTGGCTGCGGCCTGGCTGCTCGTCCCGCTCAGCCCTTGGTTCCTGACTCACTGAGTGACAGATTCCCCTCGGTTGCAGGAGGGGCGGCTCCATGATGGCTCAGTCCTTCTGCCTCTGATTCTGGGCTCACAGGTTAAGGGCAAGGACAGGGGAGAAAGCACCCCAGGTGGAGCTGGGCAGGAGGGGGCTCAGGACACAGACAAGAAGTTTCCGGTCCTGGGTCTGGGGAGGGGCTGGCAGGAGGAGGGGAGGAGCTGACCTCTGACCTGGGGAGGTGGCACTGGTTCCCCACGGGCAGCACGGGGCCTGGCACATGTTAGGTACTTACTCATCGCTGAATGAATCTACGGTCAAGGGAGGAACCAGAGTCTAGGACGTTGATGGCTTTAGAAGGATAGGGTCTAAGTCTGGTGGCAGCCATCCTGGTGATGCAAGAGGTGGACGGAGTTGGTTGACTTGATCCCTGAGGGAAACTGAAGAGGGAAAGAGGCTCCGAAGACTGGGTGTGGAAGCCCTGCCCCCATTCACACGTCTGCCTCGATCTTGGGCCAGGTTTCCTAGAAGGAGGGGTTCAGTGAGAGAGGGGAGCAGGGCGGGGCCGGGAGAGAGCCAAGCAGGGATGAGGAGGCTGGACTCATCAGGGATCGCCACCCTAAGGCTGGGGACTGGCCTCTTGTCCCCGTGTGTCAGTTGCTCACTGGGTATGGGCTGTCCCCCATCAGGAGGGTGGGCCTGGCCTGGAGGGAGGCAGTGAGGGCAGGTCTTGCAATGGGGAGCTCAGGGCCTCTGCCATGCCAGCCTTATGGCAGCTGGGGGAGTGATGCCCTGTCTGGTACAGGGCATCCGGGTAGGGCACCACGGCATCCACAACAGCTAGAACCCCCTTCTTCCTTTGCCCCAAACATAGCAGGAACCCTGTGACAAGAAAGTCGAAGGATGGAAAAGGAATTGCTCTGACTGGGGAGACTCCAGCCTCCGGTGCTGGGGGGAAGGGTCCTGACTGGGCCCCCTAAGGGTCCTCCAGCCCCTCTGCCAAAGGAGCGTTGAGCTGCAAAGCTGCTGATGTGCCCCCTCTGGCTTTCTTCTCCTGCAGACCCCTTTGCCATGAACCAGCCTGCCCCCGGGGCCCCCACTCCGCCCCGCCGCGTGCGGCTGAAGCCCTGGCTGGTGGCCCAGGTGAACAGCTGCCAGTACCCAGGGCTTCAGTGGGTCAACGGCGAAAGGAAATTCTTCTACATCCCCTGGCGCCACGCCACACGGCATGGCCCGAGCCAGGACGGAGACAACACCATCTTCAAGGTGAGCCTCGGATGCGGGACTGCCTGGACCCCAGCGGCATTGGCTCCCTAGCAGAGGACCCCTCACCGCCCCCGCAAAACTCAAACTGGCCACTTGCCCAGCTGCCATAGGCCTGGACTAAGAGGGTGCAGGCATAACCACAGGGGACATAGACCTTTTCTAACCTGATCCCCAGAACAGGGTGGGCACTGATGGGCCTGCAATTCCTCTTCCTCCCCCTTATCCTTGTCTTGTTCTCCTTACATGTGGGTACACCTGCACTGTGCACGTTTAGTGTGCACCTGTGCTAAAGGGAACCTCAGAATCCCCTTGTAATCGTTGTCAGGAGGAGGAGGAGGTTACTACGACTATTTTGTGTGTATTTTCAGTTTTCTGCGTGTGTGTGTGTAGAAGTTGCCAATGGAGACTCAAACTACGGTCCGTTTTGTAACCCACGTTTTTCACCAGCTTTTCTCTCCAACCTACTCGTGTGTCATGCCACTTTCAGAGACTGCTGAAGGTCCCATTGCAGGGGTTTAGCAAAGTGTAGTCACCCTGTCTGAGTTTGGGGACACTTCAGGTTGCTGTTAGTGTTTCAGTGTTAGTGTACCCATGGCCAGGTACACACTCTAAATGCTTATTACCCTTTGCACATCCTCAGCGACCTCTTTGGGGTTGGTTCCTAGCGTTAAACATTGCTGGGTCAAAGAGAATGCTTATTTTTAAAGCTTCGGATATGTAGTTTTAGTCTTTGCACTTGACGTTTACCTTTTCAAGGTTCTTTTCAAATTTGTTTCTTGTTTTTGAACAGTTAACACAGTCACACAACTCAAAACTTAAAAAGCATAAAATAGTTTGCTGCAGAAAGTCTCCCTCTGGCCCCTGTCCCCAAGCAAGCCACGCCCTTCCTAGAAGCCACTAGTATTACCAGTTTCTTTTTTTCGTTTCATTGTTAAATTTATTGGGGTGACATGGGTTAGTAAAATTTACAGAGTTTTACATTACATCATCTATGTGTGACATGACGTGTTCATCACCCAGCGTCAGTTCTCTCTCCATCACCACACATTTGAGACCCTGTCCCTTCTCTCCTACCTGCCTCAGTTTCTTGTTTATCCTTTGTGAGAGGTTTTTGTGCACATGCAAGCAAATACATACCTATCCTTCCCCCCACTTTTCACAAGATGACAGATGTGTGCACACTCGTCGCACCTCATATCTCTAGAAGATCGCATCGTGTAAATATACGCAACGTTTCCTGCTTTTCCCTCACTGCCGAGAATTTCATTCTTAGGGTTGGCCGCACCTGAACTACCCCCTATTGATGGACACTTGGGTTATTTTGGGTCTTTTACTTTCACAAACAGTGCGGCAATGAATGACTTAGTATGTGCAGAAGTGTGTGTGGATGCTCCTGCACCTGTAGGGTAAATTCCTAGAAGTCAAACGGCTGGTTTAAAGGGTAGAAACCCTTGTAATCCTGACATCAACCAAACCTGCTTCCAAAATAATGATGCTAACACCTCAAGGATGTGGAGCCTATCCTAAGCACGGGCAGTTAGTTCTGAGAGCTTTGTGGGCCCCCCAAGTCTTCATGGCCACCCTGTGAGGTGGGTGCTATGATGGAGAGACCAAAGCAAAGAAAGGCAAAGTGACATGTGCCCGGCACACAACTGGCGGGTGCAGTTTCTGGATTCAAACCCAGTCCCGTTCCAGACCCCATGCCCCGTTTCCCCACCAGGAGCAGTGAATGCAATGCCTTTCAAAGAACCTCGATTTCCTTTAGCTGGATGGAGCCCCAGGGGTTGAGAATGAACGAGGTCACATCTCCCACCTTGCAGTGGGACACTCAGTGTGTCACTGAAAATCTCTCCACACAGCAGTGACTCCCATCAGCCCGGAGGAGCTGGGCTTTGGTGAGGGGCGAGGTCCTCTGTGGTCACTGGTCCTCTCTTCTTGCCCCAGGCCTGGGCCAAGGAGACAGGGAAGTACACGGAGGGGGTAGACGAGGCCGATCCAGCCAAGTGGAAGGCCAACCTGCGCTGTGCTCTGAACAAGAGCCGTGACTTCCGCCTCATCTATGACGGGCCCCGGGACATGCCGCCTCAGCCCTACAAGATCTATGAGGTCTGCTCCAATGGCCCTGCTCCTGCAGGTATAGTACCTGGCCCTGTGTGGGCTACCTGGGAGATGGTTGGGCATGTGCTGCTAGATCATAACCCCCAGGGCTCCACTGGAGTGGCCTGGGAGAGGCCATCTGTGGGGTCAAGAATGGCTTGGCATGGACCAGGGCCCCAGTCCATCTGCCTCAGCCAGCACTTGCAGGTCTGGTGGCCCAGGGAGCTGAGTGCCATGGCGGATGGCTGTGTGGCCCTTCACTTCCCTGTGTTTGGGCAGCTCTGGGCAGGGGAGATGCCACAGCAGGAGGTGGCCTTCCCCCCTGCCTCCCCGCCCTGATGCCTGGCCTTTCTGTCTTCCTTTTCTCTCCCTCCACCCGCAGAATCACAGCCCAGTGAGGATTACAATTGTGCAGGGGAGGAGGAGGAGGAGGAGGAGGAAGAGGTGAGCAAGCGGCATCCTGCTGGCGTCTGCCGGGCGCAGCGTGGCGGGCCTGGTGCAGGGCACACCTGTGTCCTCTGCCCTGGGGCCGGGCAGTCCCAGGCCTCTGGTGGCGGCTGCCCTCCCTGCAGCACCGCGCTGAGTTCCTTCTCTGGGATTCTGAGGATGGGAACAAAATGACCACCTCGAGCCCCTGGGGCTGGCACAAAACCTGCTTAGAAGGCAGATGTGGAAACCGAGGCACGGAGCGCTCACCGGCCTGCCGGGAGGCAGGGCCCGGCCTCCACCTAGCGGAAGACGGGGGAGTACCATGTGGTTCTCACGTGTTACTTCTTCAGCATCAGATCAGCTTCGTAACCTGTCCCCCCTTCTCTCTCTCTGGCCTCTGCTCCTCCTCTGCCCACGTCTTCCCTTCAGCTCCAGAGGATGTTACCAAGCCTGAGCCTCACAGGTGGGGCCGGGGGCGGGGTGGTTGGGGGCCTAGTAAGGAGCAGCTTCAGGTACCCTAGGTACCTGGGAGGGGGCGGGGGGTGCTGCGGGGAGGCCCGGGGCGGGGAGGCCCTGGGGCGGGGACGAGGTGGCCCCGGGGAGCCCGTCCCTGGAAGGGGCGTGAAAGCTCTGTCCACCCGCGCGGCCTGCAGAAGCGGTGCAGCCTGGCCCGGCCATGGCACCTTACTCTGTACCCGAAGAGGATGCCAAGTGGCCGCCTACTCTGCTGCCGCCTGTGGAGGTGGGCCCCGGCCCTGGAGACCCCACTGCCTTTGGGGAGATTCTCCCTGAGGTTCTGCCGAGCCTGCCCCAAGCAGGTGAACAACTCCTGCCTGACCTGCTGATCAGCCCCCACATGCTACCTTGTAAGGACCCACCGGGGGGGGCTGGGCGGGGTAAACCAGTGTGTGGGGGCTGGGGGGGTTTGCAAGGGGGATGGAGGATGGCGGGTAGGGGCATGTAAGTGGGGGAGTGGGCCTGACGACCTCGGCTCCGGTCAGAGGAAGCCGGGGGGGCTGCAGAATGCGGAGGCGCGGGGCTCACAGACCCCGGTGGTCCTGCCCCTCTGCCCCGCAGTGACCGACCTGGAGATCAAGTTCCAGTACCGGGGGCGGCCACCCCGAGCCCTCACCATCAGCAACCCACATGGCTGCCGGCTTTTCTACAGCCAGCTGCAGGCCACCCAGGAGCAGGTGGAGCTCTTCGGGCCGGTGACCCTGGAGCAAGTGCGCTTCCCCAGCCCCGAGGACATCCCCAGTGACAAGCAGCGCTTCTACACGAACCAGCTGCTGGACGTTCTGGACCGCGGGCTCATCCTCCAGCTACAAGGCCAGGACCTGTACGCCATCCGCCTGTGCCAGTGCAAGGTGTTCTGGAGCGGGCCCTGTGCCTCGGCTCAGAGTCCGCACCCCAACCCCATCCAGCGGGAGGTCAAGACCAAGCTCTTCAGCCTGGAGCATTTTCTCAATGGTGAGGGCCCCGCCTCGTGTCCCTCCGGGCCGCCTCTCACCCAGGGGCACCGTTCTAGCCTCTGACGGGGGTCGCGATCTCACTGCAGAGCTCATCCTGTTCCAGAAGGGTCAGACCAACACCCCGCCGCCGTTTGAAATCTTCTTCTGCTTTGGGGAGGAGTGGCCTGACCGCAAACCCCGCGAGAAGAAGCTCATCACTGTACAGGTAGCCCACCGTCCCCCCGCCCTCCCAACGCTGCTTTGGCTTGAGGATCGGGAGATCCTGAGACGGACCCTTGCCCCCTGGTGGAGGCTCAGGGCTCTCTGGGCAGGGAGAACTTGGTGGCCAGACGTACTCAAGGCCCAGTGCTGTCCACACAGCATAAGCAGCCTTTGTCCGAGGCAGACATTGGTGCCCCTTCCTCCTGGTGGATGCCTTCATGCACAGCTGGATTTGACAGCCCTGCCCAGGTCTTCTGTGTCCCGTCCTGTCTCCTCTTTGTTCCCCAGGTGGTCCCCGTGGCAGCCCGTCTGTTGCTGGAAATGTTCTCAGGGGAGCTCTCCTGGTCGGCGGATAGTATCCGGCTGCAGATCTCAAACCCAGACCTCAAAGACCGCATGGTGGAGCAGTTCAAGGAGCTCCATCACATCTGGCAGTCCCAGCAGCAGTTGCAGCCGGTGGCCCAGGCCCCTCCTGCTGGCCAGGGGCCCTGGCCCATGCACCCAGTTGGCATGCAATGAGGCTGCAGGGAACGGCTGAACCAGGCTTCCTGGGTCACTGTGTGGACCGATGTGGAGGTACGATGGCCCCAGCTGGCACGTGACCGGCTGCAGGGTCCTATCTCTGGGTCTCCTGGAAGTGGATTTGAGCCAAAAAGGAGAGGGGAGAGAGGGGCCCCAGCTTCAGGTTCTCCCTGCAGACAGAAGCCGAGAGAAGCCGGCCGCCAGGTTTGCTCTGGCAGCTCTGTCTTCTGGACGGACAGGCCCATCCTCTGCTAGCTCTGGTCTGGGGCTCTGGAGGAGCTCCAGTGAGCAGGCCAGGAACTTCCCCGACCCCAGGGGCCGAGCTGCACAGAGGCACTTGCCCCAGAGTGTCCCCATTTTTCCTGGCAGAAAGAGCCAAGTGCTCTGGGCCAGGTCCCCCTGGCAGGGCCTCTGTGGGGTATGGGCCTGATGTTGGGGTTCCCTCATTTGAGCCTCACTTCCTCATCTTTCTCCTTCCTGAGATAGAGATGAGCACTTCGGGATTATACCAGATTCTCAAGGCTGGCAGCTACTTCCTTTCTTGAGAGTCCAAGAACGTGGGGTAGAAAGTACAATTCTATGTATTTTTGGATTAATAAATGTTTAAAATAGGCTCGGCTACTTCTTGACTCTACCCAGAGCAGCCTGCTTCTCTGCTGTTCTCCCATCTACTTCTGAGGCCAGCTGGCCTTCCCTCCCCTAGGACCTGCCCTCTGTCTCGGGGGCAGCTGGCAGCAGTGGGCCCTGCCTTCCAGGCCCGTGAGTCAGTCACCTGACGGGCTGCTTTCCAGGAGGAAGCTGGCTAAGGCAAGGGCGTGGCGTTGACCGGTGTGCGGCGTCTGCAATCCGTCCAAGACTTTCTCCCCGCGTACGAAATGGTGAGAGAGAAAGGGCTGGTGCTTCAGCCGCACACAGGACCATTACAATCTGTCATCTACAGCGCATGCAAATCCGGACTGACGGTTTGAATCTGACTCACCTGTGCAGCTTTCTGGCCTGTACAATTTGGTCATTGATCTTTTTATTAGGAAGATTTTGACCATTTGTGAGAGTAGGGGTAATGGTGTGGCGTTCTCACACGGCAGCTGCAGCCATGAGCACTTCATCGTCCGTCTTTCCCATTGAAACTACCACGCACACCCGCTCCCTGAGACAGGTTTGAGGCGAACCCTACACACGCATTTCTGCGGAGTCAGCATATATCTCTAAGACAAGGACATTCTGAGAAAACAAAACCCTAATGGGAAGACATTAATTTTTATCAAATATCTATTGTGTAAACAGCTAAGACATTAGATAAATTTTATTCTACTGCAATTGAATTGTGGCAGAAACTGAATTGTTGGTTCTGCATATTGCTCTTGCCTGGACGCTCACTGCCTCTCTGTTGTTAACGCATTTGGGCTCCTGTACCCCCTGTAAATTGGTACTTTGATGTAGACAGACCAACCCTGTCCAACCCGCGGCCCAGGACGGCTTCAAATGGGCCCAACGCAAATTCATAAACTTCCTTAAAACATTATGAGATTTTTTTTTTTGGTAAACTTTTTTTTTTTTAGCTCATCAGCTCTTGTTAGTGTGAGTGTACTTTATGTGTGGCCCATGACAATTCTTTTTCTTCCAATGTGGCCTGGGGGAGACAAACGATTGGACACCCCTGATCTAGGCTCCAGTCTGGAGAGGCTCGAGTGGGTGCAGCTGTTTTTGTTTTGACTACTTGTTGGTGAGTATTGGAGTTTCCATCTTTAGTTATTATACATCATGCTTCAGTGAAGGCTTCAGGGTACCTTTGGGATGGAGCCCCAGAAATGGGATTTCTGGGCCAAAGGCTAAGTGTGTGTGTAATTTGGCTGGATATTGGCCGAGTCCGGTAAATCTGAGCATGCCTGTTTCCCCGGTCTCACGACAGACGACAGTGTCAACTTTTTGGAATTCTGCCAACCTGACAGGTCAGAAATTGTAGCTTCATGCCACTTCCTGTTATGAGCAAGGCTAAGCATCTTCATATGGTTAAGTGGCCTGTGCAGATTTTTTTGAAATAAGCACTTTTAGAATAGCTTTAGATTTAGAGTTACAGAAAAGTTGCTAATGGTGCTCCCAGGTACCCCATACCCAGTCGCCCCGGTTGCTAACACCTTACATTACTATGGTGTATCTCTCATAACTAATGAAGCAGTATGAGTACCCTATTAGTAACAAAATTCCATTCTTTATTCAGATTTAATTAGTTTTTATAAATACCCTTTTTCTGTTCCAGGTCCCCATCCAAGTTATCACACATCACATTTAGTCACCATGTCTCTTTTGCCTCCATTGGTCTGACAATTTCTCTTTCCTTGTTTTTGACTTTGAGGGTACATTTTAGAAAGTCCCCTGTTTTGGGTTTATCTGTTTCTCATGGTTTTTAGAAGGAGGACCAAAGAGGCGGAGTGTCATTGTCACATCATACGGAGGGTACTTACTATCACCATGAATTATCATTGTTGATGTTGACCTTGATCACCTGGCTAAGGTAGTGTCAGGCTTCTCCACTGCCCCCCCCCCCGCCCCTTTCTGTACTGCATGTACGATTCAGGATTGTTAATACCTCTTTAAGAAACTTTACCAACTAGAGTACAGTGCTTATGTATAGCTCCTTTTGTCTTTTCAGTTACTTACAAATTCTCCCCACTGGTGTGCTGCTCCATTCCCTCTTTAGATTGAAATTACTTATCAACACTTTCAGATCAGATGTCACCTATCATCAGATTTCCAGGTTCTCTCAGAAAATTGGGAAACATGGAAACATTGTCTTGTGTTCTCAAATGTCAATAATCAGGTGGAACTGTAGATGGGAAGGTCCTCCCAGGTCAATACAGTGCTCTCCGAGGCTGCTTCACTCCTTTCACAGCCTTGTCCCCAAAGGCATTTGAGTTTGCAACCCTTGACGAATGATGGAGCAGGGAGACCAAGAATAGACGAGTTACGGAAGCTTGGAAGGAAGATCTGCACTAGGAGACCACTTGTGGACAGACTTCGTCAATCCTGCAGGCAGCTCAGTGACTGCCAAAAAAAATCTTCCTTGGGCTTCTACTTCTTAAAAGTAAAACAAAACCAGAAACGACACACTTGGCTGTCATTTCACATAGATCTGTGGTGCAGTAGTCAGTGGTGGATGAACCATACCCCGAAGTGACAGACACGACCCACTCCGGGGGGGTTGGGGGGGTGGGTAAAGGCAGGACCATGTGCGTTGCTAGTCACTGCTCCCTAGCTATTACTAGAGTTCCGCTTAGTAGTGGCCTTTGACTGCTGGTGGCTTCCGCTGGTGTTAAAGTTGGAATCTATTAGAACACTGATGTCTGTGGCCCTGGGGATAAAGACATCCCTCTGGCACCCAGTAGAAAATTTCCCTCACTTCCTTCCTCCAAGCCCTTCCTCCCAATAAAGTTCATGCTTGTGCAAAGTAAATAATCCATTTCAATTCGATTCCTTCCTCTAATTCAGCTTTTGATAGAACTTTTCAGTATGCATAGAGTAGGAGAGGATACTGACGGCTTTTCCTTTTTTCCTCTAAATAACTTTATTTTTCAATTAGAGTCGACATAAAATTATATTAGTTTTAGGTATACAACATAGTGATTAGACATTTATATAACTTAGGAAGTGATCACCCTGATAAACCTACCCATCTGACACCATAGTAATCTATGCATTGACCATATTCCTTATGCCATAATTTACATCCCCAGGACTGTTTTGTAACTACCAATTGGTACTTCCCAATCCCTTCCCCTTTTGCACTCACCCCAACCCCCCTCCCATCCGGCAACCATCGAAATGTTCTATGAGTGTGTTTCTGTTTCTGTTTCATTTATTTTGTTCTTTGGGTTCAGTATATAGGTGAAATCATTTGGTATTTGTCTTTCTCTGTCTGACTTACTCCACCCAGCACAATACTCTCTAGCTTCATCTGTGTTGCTGGTGACAAGATTTCATTCTTTTCTATGGCTAATATTCCATTGTATATATGTACCACTTCTTCTTTATCCATTCATTCACTGGACACTGTAATAATGTTGCAATAAGCATATGGATGCATGTGTCCCTTCAAAGGAGTGCTTTGGGTTTCTTCAGATAAATACCCGGAAGTGGGATTACCAGGTCCTTCTTTGTCTCTTGTTATAGCCTTTGTTTTAAAATCTATTTTGTCAGCTATAAGGATTATTGCCTAAGCTTTGTTTGTTTCCATTTCCATGAAATACCTTTTTGTATCTCTTTACCTTCAGTCTGCGTGTGTCTTTCAATCTGAAGTGAGTCTCTTGTTAGGCAGCGTTTGTAAGAATCTTGTTTTCTTATCCATTCAGCCATCTTATGCCTATTGATTAGAGCATTTAATCCATTTACATTTAAAGTAATTGTGATAAATATGTAGTTATTGGCATTTTATTATTTATATTTTTTATCTTTTTTAATCTTCTTAAGGAAGTCCCTTCACATTTCTTGTAATAATGGTTTGGTGGTGATGAACTCCTTTAACTTTTTCTTGTCTGGGAAGCTCTTTATCTGTCCTTCAGGTCTAAACGATAGCTTTGTTGGGTAACCTTGGTCATACGAGGTCCTGGCTTTTCATCACTTTAAATATTTCCTACCAATTCCTTCTGGCCTGCAAAGTTTCCGTTGAGAAATCAGCTGACAGTCTCATGGGAGCTCCCTTGTAGGTAACTAACTGCTTTCCTCTTGCTGCTTCTAAGGTTCTGTCTTCAACCTTTGGCATTTTAATTATAATGTGTCCTGGTGTGAGTGTCTTTGGGTACATCTTATTTCAGACTCTGCATTTTCTGGAATTGTATGTCTATCTCCTTTGTCATCATTATTTCTTCAAATAGGTTTTCAATTCCTTGTTCTCGTCTCTCTTTGGATTTTTTTGTTTGTTTTGTTTTTTTGTTATTCTGATTGGGTGTTTTTGGCTACCTTGTATTCTAAATCACTGATTCATTTAATGTACTATTGGTTCCCTCTAATGTATTATTTCAGTTATTGTATTCATTTATTTTAATGTTGTCTATCTCCACTTTTATATTTTCTATCCCTTTGTTGAAGTTCTCCCTGAGATCACTGAGCATTGTTCTAACCAGTGTTTTGAACACTGAGTCTGGCACATTGCTTGTATTTATTTTTGTTTACTTTTTTGGAATCTTGTTCTGTTCTTTCATATGAGACATCTTTGTCTCCCCATTTTGTTTTTTGTTTCTATGTATTAGGTAGAGCTGCTATGTCTCCCGGTGTTAGTAGAGTGGCCTTGTGTAGTAGCTGTCCTATAGGGCCCAGTGGTGCAGTCTCCCTGGTTGCCTCAGCCAGGTGCTGCAGGTGTCCCTTGTGTGGGTTGTGTGTGGCCCTCCTGCTGTAGTTGAGCCTTGGTTGCTGTCTGCACATCAATGGGAGGGATTGACTCTCAGGCTGATAGGTTGTGAGGACTGGCTGTGATTATAGTGAAGGAGCTGTGGTGTAGGGGCTGGCCCTAGGGAACAGGATTCCCTTTAGCAGGGCTCTGGTGTCTGCTGAGTCTGCCCTTTGGGTGTGTCATTTATGGAAGTGGTTGGGTGGTGCTCTGAAGCTGGCCACTGGGTGTGTTGGTTCTGGGGCCTCTTGGGAGGTGCTCTGTTGCAGGCCAACATTAACTGCTGCCTGTGCCCTGCCTGAGGCCATTTGGTATGAGCTACAGTGATCTGCAGATGGTTGCCATTTGTGAACCTTTGAGAGATTTTATTAATAGGGAAGTCTGCAGTATGAGCCAAGACAGGCCATTTGTTTAAAAAAAAAAAATGCCCCTGGAAGTGGCTTGGGTGGGGGCCTGCAAGTTGGGTGGGGAGGGGTCTCAGGGAATTATCAGAGAGGGTTGAACGATGTTAGCCAGGTTGATGGAGACTTATATATGATGCCCACCTGCTGGTTGGGAGAGGGCTCAACAAAGGAACACTGGCTTCTGGCAGCGCTTGTCTGGGAGAAAGCTGCCCCTACAGCCCTCTCCCTGAAGCCAGCCAATCCAGTTTCTCCCCATATGTCCCTGCAGCCTTTCGAGCTGCTGCCCTAGAACTGGAGCTCAGAGCAAGTAAATCGGTGTGCCAGTCCCTTAAGAGGAACGCCTGGGACTCCAGTGGCCCACTGTCTCACTCAGCCACAATCTCCTCTGATTTTCATGGCCAAAGCTGTGGGGCCTTCTCTTTTTGACACTGGAACCCTGGGCTGGGGAGCCTGGGGTGGGGCTTGAACCCCTTGTTCCTTGGGGGGCCCTCTGCCATGAGATATCTCCCACAAATTTTAAATGCCATGTGTGTGGGATCAGCTCCTGTTACTGCCCCTCCTATTAGTCTGGATGGGGATTCTTCTGTATGTCTTTAGTTATAGGACTTCTGTTCAGCTAGACTTCAGGTGATTCTTGATGGTTATTCTGTAGTTTAGATGAAATTTTGAGGTGGTCTTGAGAGAAGGCCAGCACAGCATTTACCTACACCATCTTGACCAGAAGCTACTTTTGTCTTCTTTAGGGATAATCCAAGTTTCTTATAGCACTTGAATTTCATTTCCCTGCTCCTGACCTATATGCTTTTGTTGTACTGTCTAGTTTTGTCACAGGAATGTCCTTTGAAGAAACTTTACTTGCTGATAATGTACCTGAAAATAATCAGGCACGCCTTGTTACATAATCTTGGATTTTTAACTTCTCTGGATTTGGGCCTTTGCAAAACGATTCATTTAAACCCAGGCCACACAAGGTAGACACGTGCATTACATTCATGAGTTATTGATGCCACTCAAAAGCTCAAGTTCCTTTAAGTCTTATTTATCCTACATTCGCAGTTACTGATTTTTATAGAACAGTAACTTTTCTTTAAGTTACTTTTCTTTAGTAATCTCACTGGGAACAGCCCCAACGGGTGATGTGTGTTCCATATAATCACGACTAAAATTCCTTAGCTAAGCCAGTTATGGATATGAAGGAAGAAAATCGTGTGGGGACTTTATGACTTAGGTAAGTTCAAGTGCAAAACTCTCATTCTACTTCCACTAGAAAACGCCACGCAGGAACACAGTATCTACGTTAGGGTACCTGATCCCCAGCGGTTCCTTTTTAAAGTATCAGTAGGTATCCTTGCTATGCCAAAAAGTAATGACTATTTGTAAGAAATAGTCTGAAGCAATCTGTAAGACACAGTAAACAGTGAGGCCCTGACACAATCAATGAGATAAGAGTTCTGGTTTTCAAAGCTTTATGAGTAGCTGCGGAGATGTTCTTGACATTAACTAGGATATGCATTCCACACAGTTTTTCCAGTCCCAGATACAACTTTCTATGATGAAAGCCCAATTTCTCAGAGCAAAGTTAACTGGCTGTTCCAAGAATCTAGGATTGGACCAGGCTTTATAAAGTTTTATTGTTTACCCAGAAAATGAGGACGGCCGGGGTATTGTGCTGATCCCGAGAATGCGATCATCTCACTCCAAAGAGTTTCACATTCAAGTTTTTTCCTTCCCTTCCAATGATGCCTCTTTACAGAGTAAAACTCGTGAGTACAATTGGTGCGATGCAGGAAGGTGTTTCACAGATTCCAAATACTAGATGCAGCTCTGCAGTCAAGGTTATTAGCTCAAAGCCCAATTACTGTAACAAGACTGTATGATCCCATTTATATAAAAGTCAAGAAAATGCAAAGCAATCTACAAAACAGAAAGCAGATCAGTGGCTGCTTAGGCATGGGAGAGGATGGGGAGAGGCACAAGGCAAGTTTTGGGAGTAAAGGATAGGTTCAATGTCTTGATTGCAACTGTGTATCTTAAATATGTGCAGCTTACTGTACATCAATTACACTTCAATACAGGTGTTTTCTTTATAGACCAAATACTCGGTAGGTTAGGAAATAATCAATCTACTTGGGCGCCCATTGTGGAAAGAATACAAGGGCTGTCCAGAAAAATTCCACCCATAAATGCTTCTATTCTTTCTATCACATGGCTGGATACTTTCCGGACAGACCTTGTGTACCATTTTTCTGTTTAACACATTGAATGACCCATTCTCTTTTCCACTAAGACTATAAGGAAAGATAAAATGTAGCGTAACAAGTTTTAGAATGAACCAGAAAACGGAGAGATGCAGGATGCCACCCACTTCAACATCAAGGGATTGCAGCACTCAGGACAGGGCCCTGCCTCTGAAACTCCCTCCGCAGGCTACCGAGTGACAACTAGAAGGAGGGCCAGTGCACCATTTTGGAACTGTGAGGCAGTGAAAGGAAGTAAAAACAAACACTGATCAAATTTTAAAAATTTATTTTTTTCTTTTTCTGTTTGTTGATTTGTTCTTGAGATGGCTGCGACACCAGACAGAACGGCACCTTCGTGTCTAGTGCCTGTGCAGGGCTGCAACCCCTCTAAAGCGCTAAGACCTGCTTTGGGCTTCCCTCTCCCGCTTCATATCCATAAAGTCCAATCATTTCCACATTTTTTAGTAAAATACAGTTAGCCCTATAAACACTTTTTTTCATATTCCCACCCTCTTTTTTCCTTTCATGTCTATAGGTGAAACATTAACAACAAAAAACCTTTTTAAAAAACCCTAAAACTTAGAATATACATTTATATTCCCACCCAGCCCAATTTTGGCTCGTCTCCAAGGCTGATGACAACCCCATGTGGACTGGAGTGGCTTTAGGGAGTGAACAGGGTGGTCAGAGTTGGGATACACATGGATTTTGGCCCTGATGCAAACACAACAGAAAACAGAAAAGGGTCCTCGCTTCCTCCCCCATCCGAGCCATTCCAAAGGTGGTAAGAGACACCTGGGACGATGGGGGACATTTCTACGCACTTTGTTAACGGAGGAGAAATGGAAAAGGAGGATGGAAGAGAGGACAAAACCGTACAAAACCGTAAGAGAGGGTCCTGACTCTTATCTTCCAATCGCAGCTACGTCATTCATTCATTCATTCATTCGAATTCCCATCTTCCCTAAGTGTCGTTTGTTTCACAGAGTTTGCACTGTTATTTTTCTGTGTGTGCACACGTGTTAGAGTGAGTGAGTGAGTGTGTGTGTGTGTGTGTGTGATTTGCTACCAAGCGAATGTTTCAGTTCTGGTTTGTTTAGTTTTCCTTTTTATCCTTTTTTATTTCCGTAAAATTTTTTTCCTTTTAGAAACAAGTTCACCAGGATACCAGCGCCCCTCCCACCGCGCCGGAGAGGCTGCAGCCGTCCTTTTTGAAACCGTGCTGATTTTCCCTCACGCCCCCAAACAGGAACTCCTCGGGCTGGCCTCGGAAGGCACCAGTCTCTCTCCCTGTCTGGTGGGACGCCCTGGTGGCGGTGAAGGCCCCTCTGCCACAATGGAGGTTTCTGATTGTGGGACACAGTCTGGTTTTTGTTTTCTTCCTGTCTTCTAATTAAAAAAGACATTCCTGACAAAAGAGAAAAGACAGTCAATACCTGTGGCCCAGGACACAGCATTTTATAAAGTCAAGGCAGAAGTTTACATACTTGCAAAGGTACCTCATTTTGGCCTTTGCCATTAGAACTCAATAAAAGAAGGTTGGACATTTTACTTGTGATCTGAAGGCAGCCATTGCTTCAACGAAACAGTCTGCAAAATTTTTCCAATCCCGAGGATGCTGTGAAAACTAGGGGTGATATGTTGGGGGTAAAGGGAGAGCCAACGGGTCTACGCTGCCCACTCCAAAACAACCAGAAAATCTCCACTTTAGTCTATTTAAATATTGGGGTTTCGTGTAAGATTTTATTTTGAGAAAAGGCTTTGCCTACTAATGAAAGTTTAAAAACCAATGATGCAGACTCTCTGGAAAGGGGACTACTGTAATAGGGTTAAACAGAGCAGTTATTACAATAGTGAGGACTGTGGCACCAGAATGTCTGTATTTGAATTGAGACTCTATCAATTACTGACTGTGATGTCAAGCAAATTGTTTAACATCTTGGAACCCCAATCTTCTCATCTGCAAAATGGCAATGATAATAGTAACTCAGCCAGGGAACTATATGAGGATTAACTTAGTTAACACACAAAAAGCACTTAGAACGGTTCCTGATACACAGTAAGGGCTATATAGCCATGAACTTCACAGCTGCCCACCCACAGTTATGGGTATCAGTGTTTTTAAAGAAACTGCAAAACCTGAGGATCCCAAACGTTATCATGACTCATTAAAGAACCAAAGCATAGAAGTGATTTCTGTGTGGTGAGGCGCTGCTGAACAGGTAACTCTACCTGCTGATGCATTTAATCACAGAAAGCAGCAGTGAGCCTGTTGTGCATGCATTGAGAACTGTCTGCTGACAGAATAAATTCTGTGCAAGACGTCAAAGGGTGGGCTTACAGGAGAGCTGCTTTTCTTCTCTTAGTCAAGAAACTGGTACCCAATTCCCACTACTCAGTCCTTTCTTTTCTCAGCTCAGCTTCTTGCCTTGCTTCAGGAAGCACATAGAAAATACTGATGATTAGGAACCGGACGGAGATGCCAGCTCTTTTCCTGTACCTCCTCCTGCCTTGGTCTAGCTTGGCATTTCAGAGTTCAAGTTGTAAAAGTGATTAAGAAGAAGCATCTTTACTCATAAATTTGAAAGGTCAGTTTTAGGAGAGTGGTGCCATGTACTAACAGTCAACTTTAGGTCAGCACTATTTTCACCAAAGTAGCCAGGTTAAAAAACACTTCTGCAACAGTAACTTTCTTATGGGGGTGAAAATGGCATCCAAAAGCAGTTGACACTTATCCGGCTGCCTTGGCTCAAGAAAATCAGTATCCTGCTATTTCCCAGCTGCACAGCAGTGTTGAATTGTTAGGTCCCCACTGTCTCTAGCTATAGCACTAGTCCCATGATGGGCAAACCTTTGCCCACCCCCAAGTTCCTGGCAGCCAAGGGAAGGCTGGGAACTATATACCACTCACCTGGGTGACAGGCACAGTATAGGAGCGCGAGCTATCGAAACAACCTGGTGAAGTCTCGCAAGGCCCAGCAAACTTGTTTACATTCCTCAGCACTAGAAAAGAAAAAGCAGGTTGGTCCCTCACTGATGAGAAAGACATAATATGCCGAAATACAACCACCACGTTGACTCTGCTTCCGATATTTCTGTAACTCAAGGGTAAATATTAACTACTGAATATGAGAATAAAAGTGATAAGCTGTGTGGTCCTTAAAGAATGGGCTTTGGAGAAAAATTGCCTAGGTTTGAATCTTGGTTCCACTGTGTCCTTAGGCAAGTTGCCAATCTACCTCAGTTTCCTCATCTGGTATCTACCTCATAACGTTTTGAGAATTAAATTAGTTCATACCTGTGAAATGCTTAGACTAATAGAGCAGTGATCCAAATAGTATTCAACAAATGTAGGCTGCTACTACAATACCTGGTTAAAGTCTTTAACATAAATACAAGTAAGCCAGAAACCCAAAAGTAAAAAAGCCAGCATATTCCCCTAAAGCTGCTTATTTTAATTCTATAAGCTGAGCTAACTTGTACCCCAGTTTCCTCATTCTTTTCCCAAGGCAGATTTTGTTTACAAAGCCCAGTCCAGCAACTAAGTCTCTATCAGTCATCGATTTTCTAGTTGAACAGGCTGCTCAGGGTTTCCTCCTGTGGGAGGAGGGAGAGGAGAGAGGAAAGGGTTAAGGCACAGAGGAAGGGAGGAGGAGGAAGCAGAACTGTGGTCCTCAGGCAAGTACTGAGAATCCTGGGTGGTGGTGAATAGCCCAATATTCACCTGACTCTGTTTTTTTCAAAAGGCCTCCTCTGTCCACGCAGTGGAAAAGGAAGCACTTCCTAATACCTCACCCTTCCGTGGCCCTCTGTTTTGGAAAAACCCAGGAACCACAGCCTACAGCCTAGGTTTCCAAGTGAACAGTAAGCTCTTTCTCCTCCTAGTAATGGTTACACACCATTACTAAGATTGTTAAGAGTAATCAAACAGAAAAGAAGGAAAAATGAGAGCTATCCCCTTAAGTAACCACATCTGGATTTCCCCACCTGTCATAACACCTGAAACACCATTGAGAACCTTGACTCAAAAGAATATCCTAGACAACTTTCTTTTAGTCTCTCTCCATCCTAAAAATGTAATGAAAATGGGGAAGGTCTTCTGGTTTACTGGAATCCTGCCATTTGCTCTTTGTGAATTTAACATGCTTCAATAAAGGTTTTAGTACATTTCTCAGTCTCTTTCCAAACCAATACTGACTGTTAATGAGGCATCCAGGGTGAGTGAGCCCATATCACTCATGCTCCCAATGTCATAAAGGAGGAAGATATGTAACTCAAGAGAAGCCACTGTGTGGTATGTTTTAAAGGACTAAGACAATAGGAAACAGCTAAATTTAGGATAGCGCTAGAGACTCAAGATTCTTTTGCTATCCTAATGCTTTATATGTTTTAAATTCTATCCTTCAACCAGAGATCGTGATTTCATCTGGAAAGAGAAATGATAACTCCATTCTCAGCCTCTTTTGTGACACACAAGAAAAAGTACTGAAATCAAAATGCAAGTACAGGAGAGAACGGGGTGAAATGAGGGATGGATGGGCCAGTGTCTCACATCAGCTCAGCTTCTGCTCCCAATCCTGTCAGCAATTGCTTTAGTCTCCAGAGCTTCAGCCAAATGTTCAACTTAAGAGTCTTTGGTGATTTAGGCCAAAGAAGTGAATTTTAAAAAAACTACTAGCTCTTGAGCCATTTTCCTGCTTGAGCCTGCTCCTACCTCTAGGAGTATACTTTCTTTCAATAAACTATCTCTGTTTCATTTCTGAAAACAAAAACCAAAAACAAAAAAAAACCTCCTAAAAGCTAGAACTACTTTCTGCCTTCTGTCTTAGTCCTCTTTTTATCTATCTATCTATCTATCTATCTATCTATCTATCTATCTATCTATCTATAGCTGCCACTATTTTCTAGGTTCTATTTTCTGGCTTCTAGTCCCACAATCCCAATCCATCCACTATAGTTTGATTAAGAGTCAGAATAAACATCAAAACAGAGAAATGGGAAATAATGGCAGGATTTGTTCTAATCATAATTAGTGGTGTTTGGAAAGCAAAAATGTTATTTTAGAATAAAGAAATTCCAACTTTCTTCAAACTGACCAACTAAAAATGCTAAGAAATTAATTACCAGTACCATTTGAAAAACAGGCTTGGACTTGCTGAAATGAAGCTGAACCAGTTCACCCTCCCTGCTAGGATGGCAAACAAAGCAGCATGTTGAGGCAGGAATAGCAGGACCTTAAAACCAAAAGGGAGACTGAGTCATAGAACCGAGGGTTCAAGGGCAACATGCATACTAAACAAAAAAAGGTGGGGGGAGGTAAGCAATTTCAAACCCTTTTTCTAGCACCTCAACATTACCTCTTACTTCTGTTCGTGTCCCACCATTACGGCACAGCCTCCTGCAAGAGGAGCGGCAAAACTTGTTGAGCAATGAGATCATATAAGCCAGGTTGGAAGTGCACCTTATTTTCCCATATCACAGGGCAAAGATCACTGATAGTTTGTTCACAGCGTGGCATTATTTGGGTTCCTCTATCTTCCTTGCCCCAAGATTTTACTTAAATTAGGGAATGTCCATAACTTTTATTATAGACTTACTCTATTGTTCTACCTGTCATATATTAGCTCAGATGAGGGAATATGGGTTTGGTGAAGATTTATTCCAGAATATGTAGGTGGCTGCCTTATAGCTGGCAGGAGACATGCTCCAGCTAGTTTTGCAAGTACATAATGACATTCTGGCAGGTTCTTTTCCATGGAGAAGTTAACAATCACTGATTACCTACTACATGCCAGATCTTTAGATTTCTACTTGGTATCTCATAATAGCTCTATGACATAGATATTACTATTTTACAGATGAATAAGCTGAAGTTCAAAATCATAGCAAGTGGCAAGACTCAAACAAACATCCCCAACTCTAAGTTCAGTCCTTTGAGTGTTCTTTCCAGGCTCTCATGGGCTAAGGAAATCAGAGCCAACGTGATCCTGCCCTTCTACTGACTAACACTAGACAGAACAGAGCAAAACAAAAGCAGAGAGAAGCAACTATTACACTTTTTTCCTCTAAGAGAGCTTGTAGGTGGAATACTACTTATTCTGGGAAGATTCATAGTAAAAAGAAGTATATAGTTTTGTAAGGTCATCCCGAGTCAATATACACCTACTTAGTAGAGGGGAAATTCCCTCTTCTAGTAAAATGTGTCACGAAGGCAGGCAGTCACATGCTATTTTCCAGTCATGCACGTCACTTGATCTATGGCCAAAAGCTACTTACTTCTGGGGCATGAAGTTAAGCCACTTAGTAAGTAAGGTACAAAACAGCACTTAAAGGTTTTGAATTTTACATCAACAAAATTATTGGAAATACTCTGGGAGATGAGAAAGTGAACCATTTTGGAAAGTGACATTAAGAAATAAATTCTCAGAAAAGATTAGCTCTTGTACCTTTGCCTAAAAGTTATTTTATTTTTCTCTCACTTTAAAAAACTGGGACTGGTTTTATTTACAAAAGTATACCACATGCTCATGAAAGAAACAGTACAGAGGTTATGAAAAGATAGTCTCCCTCCTCTCCCATCCTGGTCCTCGTTGTGTATCTTTCCAGAAATTGACTATGCATAACATAACCTGTGTGTGGGGGTTGTCCAGAAAAGTCCAGCCATAAATGCCTCTTTTTTTCTGGTTTTTTTTTTTTTGTATGTGGATAGTTCCCTGGTCGGAAATCGAACCTAGGCTGCAGCGCTGACAGCGCTGGCGACGAAGCCTTAAGCCACTACACCACCAGGGAACTCCTGCCTCTTTTTCATATTACATGTCTGGATACTTTCTGGGTAGCCCTCGTATAACATATATAATAAAACAGCCTTTAAAAGTACAAGTTGGTTCATTTATAATAGCATCAAAAACAACAAAATATTTAAACTACAAAATGTTGCTACAATAAATTAAATACACCAATAAATATAAAGATAATTTGTATTCATGGATTGGAAGACTTACTTTTATTAAGATGGCAATATAATCCAAAGTGATCTGCAGATTCAATGCAATCCTTATCAAAAATCCCAATTGAAAAATTTTTTTGTAGAAATAGAAAAATCTACCCTAAAATTTACATGGAATTTCAAGGTACTTTGAATAGTCAAAATAACCTTGAAAAAGAACAAAGCTGGAGGTCTTATACTACCCCATTTAAAAACTTATCACAAAGCCATAGTAAACAAAACAGTATAGTGCTGACCTAAAGACAGACACACAAACCTATGGAATAGAATAGAGAGTTCAGAAATAAATCCCTTGCGTAAATGGTTAAATGATTTTCAATAAGGTGCCATTCAATATGGAATGGGGCAATGCTGGGAAAACCAGATACCCACATGCAAAAGAATGAAGTTAAACCCTTAATGTACATCATATTAAAAACCTCAAAATGGATCAAAGACCTAAATATAAGTCCTAAAACTACAAAACTCTTAGAAGAAAACACAGAGGAAAAGTTCCACGACAGATTTGGTAATGACTTCCCAGATATGACACCAAAAGCACAGAGGTCACGAAAGTAAAAATATTGAGAAATCAGAACCTTGTGTGTTGTTGGTGGGAATGTAAAATGGTGCCGCCACTAAGGAAAACAGTATGGAGGTTCCTCAAATAGTTAAACATAGAATGCCACATAATCCACTTAGGAGTACAGAACTACAAGAAATGAACACACAGTCTTGAAGAGCTATGTGTACACTCATGTTCACTGTAGCATTATTCACAGTAGCCAAGATATGGAAGCAACTCAGATGTCCATCAGCAGATGAATGGATAAATAAAATGTGGCATACACACACAATGGAATATTCTGCAGCCTTAAAAAGGGAGGAAATTCTGATACACGCTACAACATAGATGAACCTTGAGGATATTATGCCAAACAAGCCACAAAAGAACAAATAAATACTGTATGATTTCACTTATATGTGGTGTCTAGAGTAATCAAATTCATAAAAAACTGGAATGATGGTTGCCAGGTACAGGCAGATGGGGGGAGTGGGGAATGGGAAGTTGTTTAATGGATATAGTTTCAGTTTTGCAAGACAAAAAATTCTGGACATTCACCATTGAATACCACACTCAAAAATGGTTTACATGATAAATTTTGTGCATATTTTATCACCATTAAAAATAAAAAATGAAGTGTCAGTTGGGTTATATGACACTATTATTTTTTCCCTTTATAATGTATCTTACTATTTTTCTGTATAATGCACTTTTTATTTCTTTTTTAGTGCCTACTTACTAGTATAAACATACTGTTAATTATTTAACTATTCTCTATTGATGGGCAATTAGAATATCTCCAGTTTTTTTCATGATTACCAATCTCATTGCAGTACTCAGTTTTGGATCTACAAATTGTTCTACAATTGTATGAATAGAAGCCACTGTCTAAAATTTAGCAAAAATTCTAAAGACTCAAGGTAGAACAAGAAATAGCAGGTCAAGGTAACAATTATAAAATCCAATTTAAGTTGCCATTAATATTATCAAGCATCATAAAAGGCTCATTACTTTTGATTCAGTGACTTTAAGGAAAAGAATCAAAAGAAGAAAAAGGCTCGACTTGATATATTATCTGTAATACTGAAAAAAAAAAAAAAAAGGAAAAATCCAAAACCAAATGTCTACCAATAGAGGCACTATTGGAAATCAAGCAACACCTGTATAAAGTAGTCATTAGGAAGATTATGTAGCTGTATTTAAAATGTTTATTATGTTCACAGTAAAAAAAATGCTTACGTACACTTAACATTTTAACTGAGCTGTAAGCAAGTAGTTCTTGGGCTTAATGTATCCCAGAGAGATGTTTCGTTTAATCTGCATGAAATCAGAATTTGAGTATCTTTAGGAATGGCAAAAATGTTCCAATTTACCGCAGCCTACATCACTGTATGTTTTATAATTAATGCTTTATTCAGGCACCCCTATTCTTGACCCTTGAGTATGATGAGAACTGAGAAGGGCTTCAAAAAGAAAAAGATCTCCTGTGGGGTAGTGGGCTGCTAAGTGTATTTTTCTTTTGGAAGAAATAATGCTTCTACTTACCCATTAAGATCTCATACCAATTAATATATGTACAATAAAATGGACACACACATATACTGCACATGTGTTATTTTCCCTGAGATTGGTTTCCAATGCTAATTTGTCCAAGTCAAGGCTACACAGACACGAAACTGTGAATATTCAAAGGCACAAAAGAAACATACACCTGGGCAGATCTGTAACTAAGATGGTACAAGAAACAAAGATAAATTTTTCTACACACCAGAGCTGCGCACATTCATTAAAAAAAATATAAAAACAGTATCTCACTCACCTAGTGACTTGTTTGTGAAAATCTGTTAATTGTTTGTGGGTCACTGTGACAGCTCCCACAGTTGTCTCCTTTGGCAAACCTTTCAAGGAATTCTCTAACCATCGACAAAATGTCTGTACCAAAAAAAAAAAAAAAAAAAAGGGGGGGTAAGAGTTTTAAAAGGAACCAGGGCTTACTCAACTGGACTCTACAGGTACTAACAAAAACCTGCAGGTTTTCCTTAGTAGCATTAATTTCCCCAGACTTGGAGCCAAATAAAGGAATGAAAAGAACTATCTTTAGGCCTTCCAACCCTCTGGGGGTTGTGATAGTTTACAAAGGCATGCCTAGACTTCCCTTCAAAGGAGCAGGGTAAGGTAGCAGGCATCATGTGAGACAGCCCTCTACGTTCGAAGGGAAGTCTCTTCTGGATGAGGTTATTATTCTGTTCCTGTCACTAAACTTAGGTAATATTTTAAAAACTGAATGGCTGCCAGAAAACTCCTGGGCATAAAGATTCAAGGCAATCCAAAGCAGATTCAGTTACCAGAAAGAGCAGGACAAAAAGTGTAATAAGTAAACATGTCAAAAAACATATATTATTAATCCAGAATCTTGAGGATTTTAAGATCATGTCTTTCGGTAGAAGTTATATTAGTAAGTTCCTCTGTGATATCTACCTGTTCTTTAGGTTAGAAAATTCTTATGTTGCTCACTCTTATTGCTATTTAAAAGAAGTTATTTATACTCAAGCATAGTCTTTTTATACCTTTTATAGGCAGAAAACATGCTCATCCTCACCCTCCTTACTTCCTTCCTCTTGAAACTAAAAATCAAAATTCTAGAAACTTCCTCTAGGTTATTATTTTCAGCTATTTTTTTTTTTTTTTGAGTCAGCTCTACTTTTTCTTCATGCTTTTTTTTTTTTTTTTTTTTTGGGTGGGTAGTTCCCTGGCTGGGAATTGAACCCAGGCTGCGGCATTGAGAGTGCCGAAGCCTAGCCACTATACCACCAAGGAACCCTCTTCATGCCTTTCTTAAGCAGGATGTATACTCTGGTCTTAGTTTCTAGCTAAATTTTTTACATGATAAATTTTCCCATTATGTTAATTTATGATCATAATAGAAGAGAGCAAAAATATATATTCCACTATAAATGCTTAAAAAGTACTGCGTAATTTTCCAAATGCTGCCCCTAAGACAACACTCTACTTAAAGACAAGAAGAGGCAAAAAATTCAGGAAGAACCCTTAATTGACCAAGTTTTGGCATCCAAAAGTCACCCATGAGCTAACTACAGTATAAGCAAAAACTTATTAGCTAGCATATAATGGGCTATTATCAGCTTCCAGTACAGGAATCTGAAAAATCTGGTCGAAAATACTGAATAAATTTGCCAGACAAGTATCCAACAAAGGGGGAACAGAATAAAGGGCTTTAATAGTTCATTCAAGTCCAGAGATAAAGCTGGCATGTCATCTTCTACTGAAAAATTTGCATAAACTTTGAAAATGGTATGATGAAGAAAGTGCCCAAGAATTTAAATTTTCTTTGTACTTAAATCTTAATTACAATTTCAGTCAGTTTATAGGGTATAGACAATACAAATTTATGTAAGACTGCCTTTACAAAAACTCCCTTTTCTATAAACATCAACTACAATTACTACTTTAAATCACTTGACAATTCATGAGTATACAGTAACTCTTAAGAGCACGTGGCTACCTGGTTTCTATTCCTGCTCAAATTTACTGTTCTCATTTTTTTTCCTTCCGTTAGCATTTAACTACAGGTTTATAAATCAAGAATTTTCTATAAAATTTATATAATAAGTCTCTGTTACCTGGGAACCAAATCTACAAGGACTGTCCGGAAAAAATCCAGCCATAAATGCCTCTATTTTTCCTATTACATGGCTGGGTACTTTCTGGACAGCCCTCATATCTGGAACAAAGTATCAAAATTTTTTTTCTCATGTCAAGGACTTCTGGGATTAAACTTGATGGTCTCCGAGGGCTCACACAGTTCTTTTCTTTAGGAAAATATTACTGTACTAGATTGAAATAGGACATGTATATTGAACAACCAGCAACGGAAACTATTGCTACTATTCATTCCTGAAGCACTTGAACTTATATGGAAGATCTGCAGTTATTTGATGAAACCAAAGTCAGTCACACAGGAGCTTCACAGAGTTTGATGTGTAAGAATTAAAGTTCATGTGGCTGTTCCTAAAGTATAAACCTAAAGAAAGTGTTAGAAATCTATTAAAGCATCTGACCTACATGTGACCGTTTTCTGTTTGATAAGCCAAGGATCAAGTAAAGTATATGCCTACTAAGACTATGTACACCAGTGGTGTCCCACCTTTTGGCTTCCCTGGGCCACAATGGAAGAACTGTCTTAGGCCACACATAAAATACACTAACTACAGCTGATAAGCTAAAAAAAAAAAAGGTCTCAAAAAAATTTCATAATGTTTTAAGGATTTGTGTTGGGCCACATTAAAGCTGTCTTGGCCCACAGGTTGGATATGCCTGATGTACACTTATCATTGAATTTTGGAAATGAACACAAAAATTCAAGAGTAGGCAGAACTCCTGGCCAAGTCATATTAGAGTCTAGCAGTAAAGTGCACTCCCTTTTGTCAAACTCCTGAAATTGAGGCTAAGAATTGCCAAAAATGATCGAAAGCAGGAGATGTCATTAAGATGTATATAGACTCAAAAGCTGTAAGATATTTATGTATCTGTACTTTTCTGTTCTGGAAAACAGCTCACTTTATCTAGGTCCAACTGAACTGCCTCTGTATTATTATTAAAAACTATAAATCCCATTCTAAAGATCATTTATACACTATGTTATACTTTGCCACTATGCTCAAAATTTTCATGCATTTATGATATGTGGCCCAATATTGAAATTACTTGGATATTACTGAATAGCCTAAAAAAATTCCATGCTCAGATGATAAAGAACTGGAAGAACTTGGTTCAAGAACTGAAACAGCAAGCAAGTAAATCCAAAGGGGAAACAAATCCAAGTATATAATGTGGGCTAGTATTATATCTATCTGTTTTCAAATGCTGTGGTTAGGTTTATTACCAGGGAACCATACAGTGCTATTTAAAGAGATCAAAGTGAATCAATACCTCCTGCATAACCTATAACACTATATAATTGATATATGAGCATCTCCCACAAGTGAACAAATTTCTCATTGGCCAGCCACACAGCTAAATTCAATGCTTAGTATTCACTTCTGATAGTATATAAACCCCACGACAGTGACAAAAGCATGATTTTGAGAACCTAATGATGTATTACTGGCCTCCTATAGGCCCCTTAATCTAACAATTGAACTTATTATACCAATATGCCTTAATTAGGTTCCACAAACGTACAACAGTGCTTGTTTCAAAGTTACAGAAGGCCTCAAGGAACCAAAGTGAAGGACTGGGAGAATAGACTCCTTATGAAAATAATCTTACCGGTCTGTCAACCTGCATGATCTCCCAGAGCACTTCGGCCACATCTGGTAGGGTATAGGGTGGCAGACAAAAGCAGCATGTGTGAAGCAGCTGGCTTACAAGCTGCTGTCCAAGCTGGTTCATCACCTGTCCAATCAGTTCTTTCCGTAATTCAAAGTCCTCTTCATGCTGGAGAAAACAGGAGCAATGGATAAGTTCTAATTTCAACTTTCCAAAGACCAAGTACTGTTTCCCCTTTAGTCTAGCAATTTCTTTCCTGGGGAAGAAAGTACATTCTTAATATAACAACTGTATTCACAAAATTCACTAAATATTTGTCATCAGAAAGAAAATATTAAGAGTAGTTATTATTGAGAAAGGAACAAAATGGTGGAGCAGGTAAATGCTCTCTGCTTGCCCCCTCCCCCGATTACATTAAAATTACAACTAAATTATAGAACAATCAACCTGATGAACCATCTGAAGACTAGCAGAACAAAAGTCCTCTAACTAAGAATATAAAAAGGCCTTGAGACAGGTAGGAGGGGCAGAGATGGCTCCAAACCCACAAGTGGCGATGGAGAATCGATAATCTTAGTTTCAGAGGTCCCCTTTGAAGAGTGAGAAGCCCAGCCCCACACTGGGCTCCACAGTCCAGGGTTCCAGGGCTGTGAAGAGTCTCCACAAAATCGGACTGTGAGGATCTGCAGGGATTCTATCTGTCCAGGTGAGATGGTAGACTGCTGGAAACCCAGAGAGCCTCTTAAAGGGCCTGCGCACAGACTCACTCACTTGGAGGCACTTGCCCTGGGCTCCAGGAAAGAGGTGGTGACGCAGGAGGCATCAGAGATATACAGGGAAAGACTGAGTTGTGTGGCGCAAGGGCAAGGGCTAGGGGAACATTTTCTCTGTGTAGAACTCTCCTCTGTACAACCTATAGTTGGGAATCACCTTTCCTGTGTTGAGCTCCCACCCACATGGCTAATCTCAATCCTACAATGGCCTGGTGAACTCCACTCGCTTTACCCTTGTGACTCCCTGGGACCCCATCCCACCCAATTTATGAGCCACTGGAGGTATTTTTGGTGGCTGGGCAACCAGCACTGCCCAGAGCATGGCAGGAAGTTCTTTCAGCAGCAATCAGTAGGCCTCGGCACAAGCGCCACTGGAAACACTTTTGGTGGCAGGCAACCCAGAATGGCAGTCTTTCTTAGACAAATCTTGGGAGTCTGTGGGCCTGAGGCAGGCAGGGATGGCCTCAGCATGCTAGAGGCTTTTGTGAGTGGTTCTAGGCTCAACACTGGTGCCAACCTGAATCTGCATTACTCTGGTGAACACTGCTCACTCCAATGAGGTGACACCCCAGGACCCGACCTCACCCAACTCGCATACCACCCAAGGCTCTTCCAGTAGCTGAGCTTTATGGGTGGCAAGCAGGTGGCCTCAGGCAGTGGGATGCCCTGGGTCTTCTGCTGAACTACCTCAGGCCAGTACTGGTGGCAATTGGCCTCAGTTCACAGCATGGCCTCTCCAACATGCCTCCAGATCCAGTGCAGGCAGTAACAAACTGCAGATAGCTTCGTAGTTCCTTCCAGGTAGCCCTGTGATGGTCAGAGGCAGTGGCTAACCTTGGCCTGCACTGGAGCCCTTTTCAAGGCCTCCCAGAACCAACATACTTGGAGACCAGCTTCAGACCACAACAGAGCACTATCTAATTAGCCCCTACAAGTGGCACACCCAATAGGTGTTCTCAATAGGCAAGTGAACCTACTGGGGAGAATCCCACTCTGTAGGGTCAGTCCCCATATGGCAGCTCAGCTGCTGTGAGTGTGGGCAATACTCATAGCCAGTCAGCCTGAAAGTCAACCCCACCTACTGATGTGCCAACAGCAATTAAGGCTCAACTACAATAGGAGGGCACAAACAATTCACACAAGGGACACTCCTGGAGCACCTGACATTGGTGTTTAGGGAGACTGTGCCACTGGGCCACATCAGGCATCTGCTACATAGGGCCATCTGGCTAAGACTGGGAGACATAGCAGATCCTCCTAATACATAGAAACAAATGCAGAGAGGCAGTCAAAATGAGGAAACAAAGAAACATGTCCCAGATGAAAGAGCAGGAGAAAATTCCAGAAAAAGAACTCAATGAAATGGAGGCAAGTAATCTATCAGATACAGAGTTTAAAACAGTGATTATAGGATGCTCAATGAACTTAGAGAAAGAATAGATGAATTCAGTGAGAACTTCAACAAAGAGATGGTGAGTATAAAAAAGACTAGAAACCATAAAAAAGAACCAGTCAGAAATGAAGATTACAATAACTCAAATGAAAACGACACTAGAAGCAATCAACAGCAGAGGATCAAATCAGTGATTTGGAAGGCAAGGGAGCAGAAAATACCCAATCAGAATAGAAAAAACAAAAAAAAGAAAAAAAGAATCCAAAAAGAAAAACAAAAGATGAGAATAGTTTAAGGAACTTCTGGGACAGCATCAAGTGTAACAACATTCACATCACAGGAATACCAGAAGGATAAGAGAGTAAGGGATTGAGAACCTAGGTGAAGAAATAATGACTGAAAACTTCCTTAATCTGGTGAAGAAAACAGACAGACAAATCAGGAAGCGCAGAGTTCCAAACAAGATGAATCCAAAAGGTCCACACCAAGATACGTCATAATTAAGATGGCAAAGGTTAAAGATAGAGAGAATCCCAAAAGCAGCAAGAGAAAGGCAGCTAGTTACTTAAAAGGGAGCTCCCATAAGACTGCCAGCTATTTTTCTCAACAGAAACTTTGCAGGCCCAAAGGGAATGGCACAAAATACTTAAGATGATGAAAAGAAAAGACTTACAGGCTATCAATTAAAACTGACCATGAGATAAAGAGCTTTCCAGGCAAAAAAAAAAAAAAAAAGCTAAAGGAATTCATCACCACCAAACCAGTATTACAAAAAATGTTAAAGGGACTTCTTGGTGCGGGGTGGGGGTGGAGGGCACAAATATGAATTATAAAATAGCAATAACTATGTACCTATCAATGATCACCTTAAATCTATTAAATGATCCTTTCAAAAGACATAGGGTAGCTGAATGGCTAAGAAAAACAGAACCCATACATACGCTATCTGCAAGAGATCTACTTCAGATTGAAGACGCACACAGACTGAAAACTAAAGGAATGGAAAAGGACATTTCATACAAATGGAGACTGCCCCCCCCCCCCAAAAAAAAAGCTGGGATAGCAATACTTCTATCAGGCCAAACAGACTTTAACACAAAGACTTTAGGAGACAAAGAACAACATTACATAATGATAAAGGAATCAATCTAACAAGAGGTTATAACCCTAGTAAAAATTTATGATATATGGTGATGGAAAGAGAACTCATACTGGGTGGTGACCATATAATGCAACAAGTAGATGATGCAATGTAGAATTGTATACCTGGAACCTATGTAATTCTTGTTAACTAATGTCACCCCGTTAAGTCTAAAGATAAAAAGAGAGAGAAAAAAAGAATAAAAAGAGGATAACACACTCAAGAGGAAATGAAATTTATGTACCCAACATAAGAGCACCTAAATATATAAAGCAAATACTGACAAACTTAAGGGGAGAGATAGCAATAAAATCATAGTAGGGGACTTTAACATCCCACTGACAACAGACAGATCTTCCAGACAAAAAAAATCACCAAGGAAACACCTGCCTTAAATGACACACTAGACCAGATGGATTTAATTGATATTTTTAGAGCATTTCACTCCAAAACAGCAGAATTTATGTTCTTTTCAAGTGCACATGGAATATTTCCTAGCACAGACCATATGTGAGGCTACAAAAAAAGTCTCAATAAATTTAAGAAGACTGAAATTACATCAGGCATCTTCTCTGGCCATAGTGGTAAGAAACCAGGAATCAATTACACAAACAAATACATGGAGACTAAATAACATGCTACTATTTAAATAACAAATGGGTCAACAACAAGATCAAGGAAGATATCAAAAGATACTTTGAGACAAATGAAAATGAAAACACGATGCCTCAAAATCTCCGGGACACAATGAATGCAGTCCTAAGAGGAAATTCATAACAATACAGGTCTATCTCAAGAAACAAGAAAAAGGGGTTCCCTGGTGGTGTAGTGGCTAGGCTTCGGCACTCTCAACACCGCGACCTGGGTTCAATTCCCAGTCAGGGAACTACCCCCGCTCCCCCTCAAAAAAAGAAACAAGAATAAGCTCAACTACAGTCTAACCTTATACTTAAAGGAACTAGAAGAAGAACATCAAACAAAGCTTGACATAAGTAGAAGGAAGGGAATTATAATAAAGGTCAGGGAGAAAATAAAATAGATTCTAAAAAACAATTCAAAAGATCATGAAACCAAGAACTAGTTCTCTGAAAAGATAAACAAAACTGATAAACCTTTAACTAGAGTCATTAAGAAAAAAAGAGAGGACCTAAATAAAAAAAATGAGGAAATAAACCGGAGAAGTAACAACTGACACCACAGAAATACAAAGGATTATTAAAAGAAAATATTACAATTATATGTCAACAAAATGGATAATCTGAAGGAAATGGATAAATTCCTAAAAACATACAATCTTCCAAGACTGAGTCAAGAAGAAACAGAAAATCTGAACTGACTGATTAGTACTAATAAAATCAAATAAATAATCAAAATAGTCCCAACAAACAGAAGTTCTGGACCAGATGACTTCAGAAATGAATTTTACCAAGTAGACAAAGAAGAATTAACACCTATTCTTCTCAAACTATTCCAAAAATTTCAAGAGGAGGCAAGGATCTCAACCTCATTCCATGAGGCCACCATTACCCTAATTCCAAAATCAGACGAAGACATTATGAAAAAATAAAATTATAGGGCAATATTCCTGATGAACACAGATGTAAAAATCTTCAACAAAATACTAGCAAAAAGAATTCAGCAATTCATTAAAAAGGTCATACATCATGATCAAGTGGGATTTATTCCTGAGATGCAAGGTTTGTCCAATATCTGCAAATCAATTATGTGATATACCACATAAATAAAAGATAAAAACCATATGATCATATTAATAGAAGCAAAAAGTATTTGACAAAGTCTAGCATCCATTTATTGATTAAAACCTCTCAGCAAAGTGGTAATAGAGGGAACACACCTCACTATAATAAAATCCATATATGACAAATCCACAGTTAACATCAGACTCAAAAAAACTAAAAGTATTTTCCTTAGGATCAGGAACAAGACAAGGATGTCCACTTTCACCACTTTTATTCAATGTAGTACTAGAAGTCCTAGCCATAGCAATCAGAAAAGAAAAAGAAATAAAATGCATCAGAATTGGAAAGAGAGAAGTAAAACTGTTATTTGCAGATGACATGGTAACATATAGAGAGAATCCTAAAGATTCCACTAAAACACTGTTAGAACTGATAAATGAATTCAGTAAAGTAGCAGGATATGAAAGTCAGAAATTGGTTGCATTTCTATATACCAACAGTGAATTATCAGAAAGAGACATTAAGAACACAATCCCATTTACAATTACATAAAAAAAAAACAAAAAACCGAGGAATAAATTTAACCAAGGAGGTAAAAGACCCATACTCAGAAAATTATAAGACAATGAAGAAAGAAACTGAAGAAGATACAAATAAATGGAAGCATATATGGTACTCATGAAAAAAATAACTTTTTTTTAAATGGCCTTTCATTTATTTTTTTCTTTCTCCTTTTACGGTCAAACTACTTAATAAAGCCTATTCATGTACCTGCTTTTACTTCTTCACCTTTCTCCCTTACCTTCAATTCTACTTCATATCTAGTCAAAACCACCTTTAAAAGCTTTGTGAACCACTTCACTACTCCATCCAAACAGGTCTCTTATCGTCTATTAGTACACTTAGTGCTATCCTGACTTTCTCTGCTCAGGATTTATACACCCATTAGACTATCCTTCTGACTCTAATTCATCCAAATTCTACCTACAACTTATGGCCCCACTGAGGTCCCTCTTCTTCCAGAAAGTTATTCCAACCCACTTCTTTCCGAAGAGTTTTTCCTCTTTGGTTCTCATAGCAATCATGACTTTTATCACTCATGTGACAAATACTGCCTTCTTGTTATCTTTATACCTATTTATTTCTTCAACTAGACAACAAATAGCTTGGGAGCAGAGATAATTTTACATTGTTTTATATAGCTTACAGTACTTAGCACAGGTTGTCTTAAATCTAATAGTTGGTATTCAGTTAGTGAATGACCCACTATGATACATGCCTACCAATGCAGATCAAATAAAGAGAGAGATATGCTTAAGGAAAAAAAGAGAAGAAATATGAGAAGATAATAGCTGCAAAGTAGAAAAGGTAGAATGTTATACTTACATCGTTGGCTACTCCTGTATGGATGAGGTCTCGTAGGAACCTCATGACACTACAATTGGCATCCCGATGGTCCAGGGTAGTAGAGGCAATGGCCCACTGTAAGATAGGGATGACCACCTGGCTCCTCAGCAAAGTAACAGGGCTACGCTGAATGAACCTAGTGTGAAAAGACAGGCTTGGTATAAATGACAGGATTAGGCTATAAAACCAGACAGAATAAAAGACCAAACTATGGAGACAGTAAAAAGATCAGTGGTTGCTAAACTTTGGCAGGCAAAGGGGTAGTGGTGAGAATCAAAGGGATGAATAAGTGGAAATTTTCAGGGTAGCAAAACTCTGTAATACTATAATGGATACATATCATTACATATTTGTCCAACCCATAGAAGGTACACCATCAAGAGTAAGCCCTAATGTAAATCATAGAGTTTGGGTGATAATGACATGTCGAGGTAAGTTTATCAATTGTAACAAATAAACCATTCTGGTGGGGGATGCTGATAGTAAGTGAGGGGATGGGGAAAGCAGGGCTACATGAAAACTCTATACTTTGCCCTCAATTTTCCACAAAGTCTCTCAGATCCTTTCAAGTATATGGAGAATCTCCAAGAAAAAGATACAATATTTTTCCAAATTTATTTCACCAGGCAACCAACCATTTGTTAGTTTTTCAAGGAACACATTTTGGGAAAAAGAGGTGGGCAACTCACCCAACAATTCTACCAACTTAAAAAAAAAAAAAAAAAAAGGTTTTTCTAACTTGTACAAAACTAACAAAAAAAGTGTTCAACCTGAGATAAAATAGTGAGGTCAATACTATTTCATATATGTAAATAGTAAAATATGTATTACATATGCAGGGTCTGGCAGAAGTAACACCCAGACTTAAATTATTTTATTATAAAATTGTAACCATATATGCTTATGGTTACACAAATAACACCCCTTTTTATGAGCTGGTAATCTATACCAAAGCATGTATGGTTATGATTTCATAATAAAATCATAACTCAAGTATGGTCATTATTTCTGCCGGACCCTGTATAACTATATATATTTAATAATTTAAAAAAATGCTTTTATGTTCACTAACTGATTTGATTCAAATTCCATAGCTAGGGATAAGATGAATTCAAATGTTTGGCAATAACATCAGGTTACTGGTAAAAGGAATTCAAGTACTAAGTGGGGTGGCAGGCTAGGGGTGGAACTAGGAAGTGTAGTACCAGATAACTTCAAAAGTACTTTAAAAACCTAAGAATTTTTTATTCTGAGATATAATTGTATCTAAAGGATGTTAAGCTCTCAGGGAAAAAGCTGAGGTGAAACATGACATCAAAGCTGCATAAAAAGTTAAAACTACAGGGGATTTTAGAGACTATCTAGTGAAATGTTTTCAACAAGCTCATTTTTACCATCTCATGCATGTCCCCTCCTTTGTGACAGGAGTTCAGCTTCTTTCCCCAGCTCACATCCGACTCCTCTTTCTTACTTATGCGGACAGTCTGGTTCAAAATTTAACTTTGGGTTATGAATCAAATATCTACCTACTCCACTACCCCACTTCACAGAGGAGGAAACTGTCAAGCATTAGGCGAAAGACTAAGCAGTGGTGAGGAAGACTCACCACTGGAAGGACTGACCTGGTGGCGAGCCTGAACAGGTCATCCACAGTGTCAGGGTGATTCTGGAGCCCATTCTGCTGTTCTAGGAGCTGAAAGGTGGGGATGCACAGTGCCTAAAACAGAAGTGATTTTAAAATAAATGTTGTATATTATATAAATGTCAAAGCATTCAGACCTCCTTGATATCACAATATGTAAAAAGGGAACAAAGAGAAGAAGCACAGTCAGGAAAAGAAAAAGACTGTGACAGGAATCAAATCAAGAAAAGTTACAGAAATCTTTCTTAGTTGACATAGTAGTATTCACATATGAAATCCACATTTCAGGAAGGGTTGAGGATATAGGTACTAGTTGATGAAAGTAGACATATGTCATTTCAAAGTTGTAGAGGTTTCTGAGAGTAAAGACTATACTTATACCCTAAAAAGACACCTGATGAGTAAACTAGTTCATGGGCTGTTCTAGGTAAGAAATTAAAAACAGAATCACGTAGGGGTTCCCTGGTGGTGTAGGGGCTAGGCTTCGGTGCCCTCAACGCCACAGCCTGAGTTCGATTCCCAGCCAGGGAACTACCCAAAAATAAACAAACCCACCCCCAAAAAAGCAGAATCAAAAAAAAAAGAGCAGAATCATACTTGAGCTTAGAGATCCTTTATTTTAAGTCCATTTGCCTATATCTTCTATTCCCCTCAAAAACCCTGTCTCTGGACAGAATGAATTAGGCAATAATATTTATAATGATCATTATATTTGTGTGATCAATCTCTCTAATTCTCCCAAGCAGGCCTGTCCAGAGAACATGTAAGAAGTTTCTACCTCCCTGTTATTAGGAAACAAACATGCCTGGGGGTTGCGAGGGACATAAACAAGCAAAAGAATTAGAGACATGGTGAAGAACACACTGATAGGCCTTTAGACCTTCCAAGTCTAGCACCTCTATGTTCCCCAAAGAAAACACACCTGTAGCATGTCCAGTAGTCCTTGCCGACAGCCCTCTTCCATGCCATACTCATCCACAAGGATGCTGCCAAGGTACAGGAAACAGGAATGCTGATGTACATGGTACACATTCACCATCTGCCAAGGGAAAAACCAATCAATTCATTTCTTTGTTCCTCAATAAATATCAACTTAGAAAGCTGTCTGGAGGAAGAAATTTAGAAATAGACTGATCTCTTCTCTTTAGACAACATAGTCAGGTTTGTTGACAATATTTTTTGAAACAGGGCTAAATCCTTAAGTACCCTATTTAGATTTCTTTTAAGTCTTTGACCTATTATCTTCTTAAAACAATGTAAGAGAGTTGTGTAATACTTGAAGCTAGAAGCCATTAAAGAACTATTACCTAAGGCTGTGTAATATTTGTAAAACCACTGTACAGCAGACTCTAATTTTCCAACATCAAAAGGCTGCTCTTATTTGCATTAAAAATAACTTTAAAAAATTAGTATAGGCTCTTGAGCCACTCTCCTTGCTCGAGCCCGCTCCTATTTCTATAAATAAATAAAACTTTATTTATAAAAACTTTATTTACAAACTACAGGCCCACTGGCTATAGTTTGTTGACCTCTGATTTATGGGATTTTTAATAATTTTCATTTTTGTCGTATGTACTGACTTTAGATCAGGCACATTCAAGCTGTGGCCAGGACAGCTTTGAATGCGGCCCAACGCAAACTCTTAAAACATTACCACTTTTCTTGTAACCTTTTTTTTTTTTTTTTTTTTTTTTTTAGCACATCAGCTATAGTGTATTTTATGTATGGCCCAAGACAATCTTCTTCCAATGTGGCCCAGGGAAGCCAAAAGGTTGGACACTGCTGCTTTACATAGAACATATTTACTATCTAATGTGCTACCCTCTATTGGATTAGTTACATACTTAATTAGCAGGACTTAAAAAGCCAGTATCAAAGTCATGAGCTATACTCTAATAGCAAAGGGATATTAAATCAAGTTATATTGGACCTAGAACATATTTCACCAAAGGGGACCCTTGACCAGAAGTGGACACAGCCTAAATTAAATGCAAACATGTACTGTTGTACTCAGGGTATAGTAAATGTAGGAAATCACTAGAAATTAACATTGTTAAAATATGTACCTGTGCAAACTTTAATCAAATCTACAATTTAAGAAGGCAAGATCATTCAAGTGTCAACTGACATGTACTAGCATGACTCTGCCTGAGGGTGACTGCTTACTTAAGAGTGAGGCACCAGGGTACAGAATTTAACGGGGCGCTCACTGTCAGGGTCACCGGAAAGGGTCACCTCAGGTTGGGTGGGTGTGGTCTAGCTTGAAGCCCTGCAGTAGTTTTTCTCACAAAGTGAGTGCAGAATGTAAGAAAGCACTTGCTCAGAGTACTTGCACATGCAAGATTGGCACTTGGCCTTGCCTCCCTCAATTTTGAGCCCATGGCATCTCACTTACCTCAACCTAGTTCTGGCCCTGCTATAAGGTTAATTTAACATCAACACAAATTACTTAAATAAACTAAGTCACTTGTCATAGGTGTCTCACGTGGAGTAAGTCTAGATATGAGCTTAAAGAACCTCATACAGTGAGTCACATCATACTTCTCAATCTCAGTGATAAAAAGAGTCAAATTTGGGAAAAAAAAAAAAAAGAGCCAAATTTGTATCTTGACAAATAAGAGACCTATGTGAACAACCATGGTCAAGACAGAAGAAAATCCTTTGGGCCAAGAAATTGCAAAGTTTGATTTGTCACATTTTTAAAAAGGAAATTAATATAAAAATGCTTAGCATTAAAGTCATTCTTTTTTTTCTAATTTTACACTGCAATGCATTGTTATATTTAGACTATCACTATACAATAGATTACAGGCTGTTTCCCTCATAAGACAAATACCTACCATAGGCACTACTTACCTCTTGCAAACATTTTTTCATTTGTATTAAATAAATATAACACAAAAGTGTTTCATTTCATGAGCAGTTTTTGCTCTAAAGGCTCCCATTTCATTCTGTACACTTTCCTTTTCCCCCTCCCATGGAGAGAACTTACCTGTGTGACGAGTGGCTGCAGCAGGGCCGCAGAGCCTTTGCCTACACAGCGAACAGCAAAGCGGAGGCATCTGCAACAACGCTCTACAATCCGATTATCAGCCCGGTGCTTATTTAGAGTCTCAGATAAAACTGGCCATATCTGAGTCAAAGTGAAAGAACACAAGAAAGAAAATAATGAACAACTAAAAGCTGAAAAAAAAATGCTCCCAAGTTGGTAACATTTGATTTGGCTTTTAAATAATGTGGAAAAAGCTTTTTTTATAGAAATATACATGGCCTGGTTCTGGTTGGCTGGGTGTGTGTATATGGGCAGAAGTTCAATACCTTATCTATCACTAAAATACTTAAGAGAAGCATGGTGAACCTTTAGTGGAATATTACTCAACCATAAGAAAAGATGAAATTCTGCCATTTGCCACCATAGATCTTGAGATTATCATGCTAAGTGAAATACGAAAAAGTTGAGAAACATGATTTCACTCATATGTGGGATATAAAACTGAAAGCAACAAACAGGATAAACAAACAATCATAGGCACAGACAATTTAGTGGTTAACAGAGGCCAAGGGGGTGAGGGGTGGTAGAAGAGTATAACGTGGATCAAATACATGGAATGGAAGGAGAAGGTGACTCTGGGTGGTGAACACACAACACAATATAATGTATTATAGAACTGTACACCTGAAATCTATATGCTACTAACGTCATCATAATAAATTTAATAAAATTTAAAAAAAAAATAGAAAATGAAAAATACTTATTTGGGACTTCATGGCCAAGCTTCTCCATAACCTCACAGAGAAGGCCCCAGCACGGGTAAATACTGCTGTGACTTACCTGAAGCCTTAACTGGCCAGATATTGGCACTATGCCAAGGTTCAGCTGATTCCTCCAACCACTGCTAAGATCCCCATAGCTATTCAGAGCTTGAAAAAAACAGTGCTCAAACTGGTAGTTCAAATGGGTCACAGAACGGAAGCTCTGCTGAATGCTTTGGTTATTAGCAAGATCACAGGCAAGAGTGACATCTTGGCTATGTTTGAAGGCCAATCTTTAACATCTGTTTCTTCTGGGTTTATTATTTGAATGTTCTTGGACCATGTGTGATCAGACTGGTATTTGAATAAAATATGTCAAAATCAGTATTTTTTTATATCAAACACACTGCATGAAAGGTCATATTTTCTCTTGACATTAAGTTAGATTGTCTTTTCATTTAATAATGTTAAGATAGCTCTAAATGCATGTCTTTGCTTAGCCTGAAATTGGAAAGGATATTATGTGACTATCCCAACCTGGTACATATATTTATGAGGACAACATTTTAATTTGAAAGTTGGAAACATGATGTTTTACTTCAAAAGAAGTTCAGGAAAAGGCCTTGAGAAAGCCAGAACTTACTACAGTAGGAGAAATAGTAATACCATGTTCTAAAGTTACATCATGTCAGTAGTATAAAGAACAAAATTTGGATGGCTTCTCTTTGCTAAAATAAAAAATTCCTCTTTTCATTGGTATATTAACCATATCAACAAACTGAATCTTCCTCTGAACCTAGAAGTGTTAATACCTTCTCACTTCAGTCACCCACAGCATTATAAGGACAAAAGAAGAACACCTTGCTCCATGGGCATCTGTTAGCACTTACTTCCTGTATGACTTTTTGACACGGATGAGTCTGTCCATTTTCCACAATGGGATTGGTATGTCTGGGGGAAGACAACAGCCCAAATTACTGAAAGAAGAGCAATTTCACCCTAAATCTAGAGCTCTGTCCCTGTTAGTTTATTTAGTATAATTTTTACCAAATAAAAAGAACCAGACAGTAAAGTTATTTTTAAGACTCAACACCTTTTCCTCCTATTCCATTCAAACAAACACAGCACGTAGTTTAAACCATCCTATCATTTTTTGGCCACCTTTAAGCCACTTCCACTAGACAGGCCTGGGCAGACTTTTTCAGGGCAAGGGCTAGTGGTCCACTGGTGGACTGAGACTGACATCTTGCCCAGACCTGCCTATAAACTCAATCTAACTCTGGGTACATGAGCTGTGGGTGTGGGCCCACTTATAATTATCTTTTCCATTTTCTTCCCTTTATAAACCTGCATATGTAGTTTCTTCCAAATTAATAAAAAATACATATAGGTTGTATGAATTCACTATGAGAAATCAAATAGTGCTCCATTCCCAGGATTAAGACAAAAGCTTTAGGAATTCTAGTCTGCCAAAGATGTTTCTCCTAATTCTAATCTGAACCCAAAACATATGGGACCACCCACAATATGTCAAATCCAACTATTTGTCTAATTCTAGAATCCACTAATTTGAAGGAAAGTAGGGGAAAAAACCACACAACTGTATTATTAACTGCCAACTTCTTTAAAGAAATTCTTTAATTTTAAAAAGCTTAACAGCAATTTAATGAAAATATAATTTTCTTTAAATCAAGGCACTTCATTTATTGCAGATTTTCTTTCATTATTGTGGAGTAAGGGTTACTGTTAATGAGCTCTGAGTGGCATGTAACAGGACTCTCATTATACAATGAAAGCACTGCACCAACTTGGAAGATACCTGTTGACAAGAATTAATAAGCCAAAACAATGCCTATTTTATCACTTCTACATAGGTTTTTATTTAACTATTACTCTGATATTCCAGTTACACTTAGGAGTCTCACAAATTAAATAATAAATTATGTAACTCAGGATCACTCTTTGAACACTGTCACTCATATTTTTTTTTTAATCATTAAGCTCCTCTTGACTTCAAAGGATTACTTTTACCTGGTCCCTGAACAGGCTTCATTATTATTATTATTTTTTTTTAATTCATTTTTATTGTTAGACTTATTGGGGTGACATCTGTTAGCAAGGATTACATAGGTTTCAGGCATACAATTCTACAGTGCATTGTCAACTTGAATTCATTATTTTTTGTAACCACATTATTTTTTTGTAACCAGTGTGTCTTTAAGTGCTGTGCTTGGAATAACAAGCAGCACCAGGAGCAGCATGGGAACTTCCTAGAAATGTAAATTCTTGGGTCCTACCCAAGATCCAATTAATTAGCCATGCAGGGGATGGGATCCAGCAATCTGTGTTTTGATAAGCCCTATAGGTGAGGTGACTCTGGGGCATGTTTAAATTTGAGAATCACTGATCTAGAGACCAGAAGAATTAATTATATTTTAAAGGGTCTTTTGACAAAGGTCTACCGAGAACAAATTCTTAGAATTTGCCTTTACCCCAAGACTTCAGGTAATGGCCTTAATTTGCCTCCTGACAAAGGAGATTACAGGAGGTAGAAGTTTGAGGAAAACAAAAACAAAAACATTTCTTTACTTTAACACACAATGGTCTCATCTGCATTTTTAACCCAAGGCCGGCAGGCCTCTGGAACTCCCTTCTTACCTAAATATTACTGCGAGGCGATCTAAGAACACAGTGGGGTCTGAGGATATGCCATTGCTGGGCTCCTGAGACAATAGCTGAAAAGACAGAGAGACATTAACACCAGTCTTTACACACATAATCACTGCAACGTGCCCCCTTATACATTGACCTTTAGTTTTATTCCATTTATTTTTAATGACAATTAAGATATTATAGGGAGTTCCCTGGTGGTGTAGTGGCTAAGTCTTCAGCGCTGTCAACGCTGCGGCCTGGGTTCAATTCCCAGCCAGGGAGCTACCCACATTTAAAAAAAAAAAAAAAAAAATTATATACATTATATATTAAAATGCAAATTATGTCAATTATATTATATAACCTATGTTATATTCACATTTCATTTACATTATTGTAGATAGCTTCATAATATATTTTAAGAGACAAGGCAAGTTGGCCCTTATTCTTCTTTCCTAAAATTTCTTAGATACTTCCGCTAGCATATCATTACAGATAAATTTCAGAATCATTTTGTCATGCTCTCCTTAAAAAAAAAAAAAATCTCATTAGTAGTATGTTCACTGTCATTGTACTATAAATACAATTTGAGACGAGCTAGCATCTTTATAACGTTCTTCAAGTAACCCTGGCAAGTTGTGGTTTTGGTTGCTAACTTGAATGGTATTTTTCTCATTATATCTTCTAAACAGTATCACTGATGTAGTGAAAATGTATTGATTATAAATACTTATTCCATGTATACAGTTACTTTGATAGATTTTTTTTACTTTTAATAACTTTTTAGTTAATTCTCTTGGCTTTTCTAGGTAGATAAAAGACCACCTGTAAATAAATAATTGTCTTTCTCTAACATGTAAACATCTTATATTTGTTTCACCTCTTTACTTAACTGGACTCACCTTTTTCAACGCCATAACCTGAACAGAACATAATTCACTAAGACATTCAGTAATCTTATCCAAAGGTAATCTGGCTAGGACAAGTGCAGTTCCTAAGAGACAAAGGAAGATACGAATGAAGAAAATAAAAGCTAAATTGAGGTAATTCACTGGTCTACAACATATGGTTAACAGAAAAGGCTGACCACTCCCATTCTTTTAAATTACAATATTTTGATATTGATGGCTATTTTTCTTTATTTGGCTTAGACAACTATATTGACTTTCACAGTGACACTTACAGCTTAATATTAAATTATTTCTCCTCAGCAGCCTAGTGGTTTAAAGATGCTTAAATAATCTGCCCTTCCAATTCTCCAAAGACTTAAAATCTCCTTCACAAAGCTAATGCCAAAGCTATTTTTATATAGCATAGTACAATGGTTCTCAAAGTTCCCAGAGATTCTGATTTAGTGGGTCAAGGAAAGTCTTAATTTTTGTTAAGTACCATAGGTAATTCTTATCATCAGAGAAGCTGGAGAAATAAGAACATTTATTTTTTTTTTAATGAGCTGAAATTAAGAGATTTAATTGTAGTTCAACTATAACAGAGTCTATGAGCTGGGTAAGGCATTCTCTCTGGGCATCAATTTATCTGTAAAAGGAGTGCTTTGAACAGAGAAGCAATAGCCCTTTTTTTCATTTTTAAATAGTTACAAAAGCCTGCCCCCCTTCCCCCACCCCAAATAAAATCTTAACTTGGAACTCCAATAAAATAGGTTTATAAAAAGAGGTAGTTAGGTTAAAATGGAGATAGAAGGCCCAGATCCTTCAGCCTCCCTCTTGCTACAATCCCCACCAACTGCTGAAGCACCTCCCCCAAACCCAAAGGATCACGTAGAAGACTAGGTCCCTTCTAGGTCAAAAATCCCTTCACTACGATTTTTCTCTTCTCATGAAATTTCATTCAACATAACAGCAATGAATCTATAAACCTTCAAATGTGAATAAAAAAATAAACTGATTTTTCCTGACAGTCTATTAGCCATGGATATGTAGACTTTTATTTAAAACTCGGAGGAGAGAAATCTAACTTAAAAATGATTTTTCTTTTTAATTCAGAATGCAACTAAAAAGAATTTTGTAAATCTAGAAGATACCACTGATAACTAGGATGCCACATTCTTTTACAGGTTAGACGTCACGTCAGCATCAAGGTTAAATTTCACTAGAAAATGACAAGATGGTAACAATAACCACAGTAGTAGTTATGAAGAATATCTGACTCTGATTTAATGCCTGTGTTATCTATGCTTATGAAGGGAAACAACAAAAACTCATGCTACAAAAAGAAAAAGTATCTTGGAAAATGCAGTTATACTGGCTGGTTAAGGATCCTGGTCACAAAAGAAAGAAAGAACAGAGAGTTCAGACAGAAGGTCATCCAGTCTTGCCAAAGCTAACTGTGTGCCACTCAGAGAGGCTTAAACGGTGATGCACAGGTCACATTATCCAGTCTTTTGATATATCACAACTCCTTCTCAACTACCAACTCTAAGGATCTCACTACCTCTCAAGATACTCCAATCTGTTTTCAGAAAGTGTGGTTAGAAAGCATTTTTTCTGTCACCAGTTGATCACTCATAGACTAGATCTACCCCTCCCTTTTTATAACAGTATTTCAAATATATAAAGATGGCCATCATGTTTAAAAAGTTTTAAGTCTGTTTTCCTAGCCTTAGTAGCCCTAGTTCCTCTATTACTCTTGAGCTCCATCGCCACCCTGGCTGTTTTGACTCTAGAAAGGCAATCACTCAGTGTGATTTGGAATGGTTCCAAATCTGAATGGTTCCAAACTGATCAGGAATGGTTCAAGGCCACTGAGAGACCATGACCCTTGGCTTCTACTTACAGGACTGATCCAGGCATACTACCTTTAAATTTCCACTTAGCTCTTTGGTATGGCAATGCTCTCCCTTCTTATTCTTCCTCTAACTCAAAAAAGGAACTATGTTTAGTTTAAATGTATTATCTCCATGCAAAATCTAGGTCTGTGCTATACATACTGTCAGCAGTTTGATTTAATTATACAGCTTTAAAATAGTCTAAGAATGCATGTGCACATAATCAGCACCCTCCCCTCTGAGTGGAAAAGCCACCTTCCCCATCACTAAGTAAAATGCAACTGAAAAACTAGGATATGACTGACCCCCAGAAGTGGCTTAGAGGAGATTGCAACCTAAGTAAATACCTTTTAGCAAGCCCACAGCAGCTTCTGGAGACAACATGAAGGAATCGAGGGAACGGGCAATCTCTAGAAGTCCATTAAAGTGCTGAGCCATGTGGTCTCGGCATACAGAGCAAATGTTATGAATGGCTTTGGCTGCAGCAGAAGCCAGAGGCTTTTCACAGAGGCCTTTCATCAAATAGCCCAACACAGGGTCTAAGGAGAAAGTCATACAGTACAGATCACATATTTGAAACTCAAGGAAAACTTCTAGTTTATTAGAACAGGTTTACAATCTCTTTCTTTTTATAGCAAAAGAACCATTTTAAAAAATGAAATGTGCTCAAACTCCAATACATAAAATATGTAAAATTAGAACTGATCTTCCTGACAAAGTGTCAGGGAGCCCTGAGTCCTATCTCTATACATCTTTCATTCCTTTCTTCATGACAGTCAACTGCTGCTGTTGCTAGGGCTTCATTGAGCAGTTTGAAAACAAACCACTGACTTGGCTTGAAAATCATTGTTGGAATGACTATCCAAGTATTAAGAATAGGGTAATGTATTAATAAGAAAGAATATAAAGCTCAGAGAGCTACCACTAGACTCAGAGATGAATCACTTTATAAAAATAGCCTACATTAATCAGGACAATGATAGTTATCTAAACTGACACTTTTATACTTATTTCTTTATAGTTACAAAAGGCCTTAAAAACATGCAGATGAATCTTTAGCACTTCTAGAAGAATTCATTTATTTTGCTTTATTTTACCAAATGCCAAGTGTTCCAAGAAAACTGATTATAAAGGTGAATTACTATAAAACAAATTGTGCTTCTCTTTTACCTTGCTTTATAAAAATCATGTTTTTCTGAGAAATTTCTAAGAAAATTCATGTACACAAACAAAAAAAGGGAACACACACATCACTTTTTAATCAAGAGTTTCAGTTTAAAAGATCATGTAAAAATAAAATCAAGTTGAAAGGTGGTAATTATTAATAATACAGATAAGCATAGAGAACACATTAAATGGAATACTTAACACTAAAAACCCCTCTCTGCTCTAGCCTATCAGTAGCTTTTAAGTTAGAACCAAAGGAGAGTCTGATTAACTCCAGCACATGCTAAAGACTAACACAGAAATGCTCATTCTGAGCAGAGTACTGGCAGCAAGCTTTGCCCTATCTAGAGATCACATCTTTCTAAGGTTCTTTCTCCAAAGTCTATCAGATTAAAAATGTATCAACTACACAATAACTCAATATACTATTGGTGTCTAGAAACATTCTATCTATCAATAAAAGAGAAACCAGGAAAACAAGAGCAAAAGTAAGTGGAAAAAGAAAATCAGAAAAATCAGAAGCAGCAGCAGCTGAGGGGAGAGTTCACACATACCAAGGAACTGAGGATTTCGATCAACCACTTCGCTCATCTCTCCAACCAGTTCAATGCTGGTATATCGCACAGCCGTATGTACAGTCTCTGGGAGACGGACAACTCCTTCTAGGACCTCCACAAGTGTTGGATTGTTCTCCCTGAGTACAGAAGGCAAGCATTCAATTAACTGTTTTCAGAGGTTAGGTTCTGGCCAAGTAACAGACTGCAAAGACACAAATCACTGCTAAAGGGCTTCTTTCTAAATAAATAATCATTTGGATAAAAGTGTTTAACACTTGGCATAAAATTTTTCAAATCCTCAAAAAAGGGTTAAAGAAAGAAATGGAAGATATATCACTGTTTCAGAAGCATACTGCTCCTTAATCTTCTGAATGCCAGTGAAATGTCTCAAGACACATTCTGTTATCAAATAAGGCTCTTCAAATTAGAGAAGCAGGCATTTATTGTGAATGAATGCCTTCTTTTAAAGAATTCACTCTTATTCTTGTATCTGTAGCACTTAGAACAGTGCCTGGCACATAGTGGGCACTCGATAAATATTGCTGAGTCATCAAATGAATGAATGACTAGTTCTCACAGACCACTTTCTATTAGTTGCTATTCTCCAAAAGATTATAGCTGGATACTGGAAACTTTAAGAACAGGTAAGCCTGGGTGGGCTAGTTTACTAACTAAAGGAACAAGAAGGAACACAAGCTGCAGGAATAGGTAAAGGTACCCTGACTTGGAACATGAGAGAAAATTAAAGTTAACCAAATACTTTCCAAAGCTCCATGAATTAATTTTTTTCTTTTTCTTTCTCTTTTTTTCACTCCCCAAGAATACTGGCTGAAGTTCTTTAAGCAGAGTAGAGGATGCCCCCAAAGTGGTAGAACATAATCCAGAAATGAAAGATGTTTAAAATATAATATCCTGGATTATAGCAAGAACACTCCCTGCTGATAAATTAAGTCTATTAATTCCTTTATCTACACTAAAAAATTACAATCATACAGTTGGCTTGAAATACAAATAAGCAAAAAAACAAAATAAAATCTTGTCTCTTTTATGCTTCCCAGGAACACTAAGCTAATTATTGATACTCTCTACCCATCCTTTTTCATACCAACACATGTTAGAATATTAGTGATTTAAAAAATCTTCAGGCTATCAATGATGGTTCCAAAAACACATCAAAATGGGTTTAGGAGCAAATAGTGTAGTATATAATTCAGGACTACAATTTTTTAACTGAGAAAAGTAAACCTACTCTGTGTCCTTGAATATTTACTGGATTAGAAATAATACAAGATTTCACTGAGAAGGCTCTCAGGCAGCTAAGAAAGAAGAATTGTACTTTTTACAAATACATGCCTTATCCATCTCTCTAATTAAAGCCCTGGATAGAGAGCTCAAATGGAGGTATCTGATCATAATACAAGAAAACTTAACAGATATTAGCATAAATTTATCATCTTATAGCATAAAGTAAACTCTGTTTTTAGGGATTCATGTTAAAATCATAAGGAGAATTTCTATGCTAAGCAGTTAGAAATCAAATTCTAATAATTAAAAAATTTCCAACAGCAATGACAAAAAGAACTGCCCGTTAGATTTTGCTACTCTTTTAGGTAAACAGTGACTATGTCTTGCCTATCTGAAACTCACAAATGAATCTCTAAGACAGAAAAAAAGGAGAACGATATTTTTTATCATACCAACTTTCACAAAGGATCCTCGGTTAGAAAAATAAATCAGCATCCTTTTCCTACCATCAACACAAAATAATTTTAACTCTAGGAAATGTGTTTTAAGCATGGATATCAGCAACACATACTCCTTTGGACTCCACTCTACAAGTCAGAAGACTAGATAGCAATTATAGAAGTAAAAAGTTCTGAGAGTTTGCAAACATATACCACATGAGAAAAATGGTGTAATTTTCCTTCCTTTGATATTTAGAGTTCCCAGCAAAAGACTTATTTAGACACTCACGGATCAACACTCTTTGCTATAGCAGCCATGATAAAGAGAACAGCTTCTGTCACCTCCCAGGGTGGGTTGCCTTCTTTCAGAGTAGAATACAACTAGAGAAGAAGAGGTGGATTACGGATCCATTAAAAGGAAAACAGAATTCCAAAACAAACAAAACAAAAAATCCTGTTAGTTAAAATAAATCCAGCCCTTTGTTTCTAAATGTAATTAACTGTCTCTCAGAGCCAGGAGAGAATATTATTTTTATTTTTCACAGCCTCACTAATTATTAATCTATAAGTAATTACTAATTTAATATTTAAAATAAACCATTTAGGTTCCCAAGGATATACTGAGATTACTGTCTAACCCCACAAAATAAGTATTATGGAAAAAACAAAACATATTACATAAATGTCTTTTCCTGGTCCTGATAATAACTGGTAACACATAAAATTGAGTTACAATGTAAATTAGCTGTATATGAACTGCCTTTACATTTCTGTTGTTTTAACTACTTCTCTGCATCAACACTAGTCGTATAAATTCCTAAAAAGTAGCTGTTTAAAAGCACCTATTCACAACACCATGTCCAACCAAGGGAGAAAAAAGGAGATCAAGTAGAATATTCGGAGATGCCCAGAAATTTCCTAGGTATTCTTCTGTGCAATGTGACTATGTGTCAATCTAAATAAGACTTCTATAATCAAATAACAGACCCTGCTAGGTAAAGCAAAATTAAATAATTCTGTTGTTCACAGAGCCTTTAATAAACTATTTAAGTCATCTCCCAATTTTAACAGAACCTTTTTTGCCAAAGAATATCTCACAGGACTGGTGTTCCACAGAACACATCTTGGACAACACTGATGATTTATGTAAATGTATGAACTAAGCTCTGCGGAAGAACAAGTAACTTACTCAAAACCACAGAGCCAGTGAGAGAAGAAATGAAATTTGAACACAGGGACATCTGCCTGTGATCTGGGGGTCTCACTGAATCTGTTTTCTAAGATTCCCCAACCCTCTGTAGTTAGGTCAATAAACACATTTTATTTAATATAAAGAAAAATAGCTATAATTTTATTAATACTTTCTAGATCAAATTATGCTCCAAAATACACAAAATGGCTCGACTATAAAAAACTGGGTTAGTTCAGTATTGCTGAACAAGTATCAAAACTAGTATTTCAGAGTTCGGAGCATGATCGAGCAACATGAAAACCACTTGAAATTATGCTAATGTAAGTGATGTGGAATGGTGATGACTGCAATCTTATGAGGTAAAGTGTTACTCACTGATTGTCAGGAAAACCACAGGACTATGAGTCTTGTACTCTAGTATAGTCACCTCTGGGATCAAACTGCACAGGAATCTAACCATAAGTGTGGACAAAGGAAATGCCAAATAACTAAGAGTTGCCAGGAGGTGGTACATAATTATTAAAGAAGAAAAACTTGCTATTTTTCCTGGCTAGGTCAAAATTCCCTATAAGTATCTTGGAGGCTTTAAGGTTTATCTATGATCTTCCACTCCAACTAAACAAGTGGAAGAGTTCTCATTAGCAAGAGTCATAGAGCAAACCATAACTGAATTATCCATAGATTGCAAATGGCTTGTAAAATAGTAAATAAACATAGCTACTATATGCCAGGCAGTGTGCTAGGCACTTGCATATCTACTGTCCTATTTGATTGAGAATTGAAAAAAAGAATGGAACACTCACAGAAGACACAGAAGTGAACACAGTTAAAGTGATCATTAAAACTGGTAAGAATCTCCAAATGGGCTTACCTGAGCAAAACACTCCATAGACCCAATCAGGAAAATCAAGTCTTTCACCAGGTCTGATACCCTCATTCGAAACTCCCCAAAATCATCTGTCTCCTCAGGAACCCCCTCCTGAAATTTCAAATCAAATAACATTTGTTTTAAATTCACTAAGGTTTCACTGACCTCTATAAAATCAAGAATGAAGAAAAAGTTATTGAAGAGTCCATTCCCAAAGAACCAAAGATAAATCACCTAAATCACAAGGTATTTTTACTGTAGAGCATCTCCCAACTTTTAGGTATGCCAAGTCAATACAATCTATCTATCTTTACTATGAGAAGCTCTTCGTATATTCATTTCTTTTAATCTCCAAGCTACACCTTGTACTGTTGTTAGAAAAATGTAGAGTAAGGGGGTGAGAAATAACCTGGAAGATGCGGTAATTTAAGAGTTTATAAGCTCATCTAGATAAGGTCTAGCTTTTTAGCACCAAATAAGCTTCTGAGGTATTATGGTTCAAGATCTACTGAAATAAATCATTATCATAATAACGTGACACAGAACAGAATTTTAAACTTTAAAAATAATTTTATATAGGTGGAGATACATAATAAAAGCATAGTAAAATATTAATGGTAGAATTTAGGTAGTAGCTATATAGATATTCACTATAAAATCATTTCACTTTTGCTGGATATTTGAAATTTTTCATTAAAAAATACAAAGATCATTTACATTTATGCTTCTTAAATATTTCTTATTCCAACACACTCCTCTGAGTAAACAAAGGCTTACTACCAACTGTGAGATGGTTAAGGCCATGTAATCTTGAACCACCAAATCTGGGAAGTCCGTAAGTATAACAATAAAAATATTTTTATTAAAAAAAAAATCTGACAAGAGCCCTTAGTACTACTGAGAATTGTTGGTCTAGTTCAACCTCTCTGCTTTAAGATAAGAAGTTAAAATGAAGAAATGAGGAGGAAGTGATGGCTGTCTCAGATGAGATAATGAATTATAAAGCACTAAACATCTACAAGTCCAGGAAATGACCTGCAAGGAAAACGGTGCCACAGAACTATTATAGCAAAGGGAAGAAGCGGATCAACCAAGTAGAACCATTTAAAATAGAGCAGGCCTGCTTTTATTTACACATCAGGCTTCCAAGTAAGATGTAGTAAAGATAGGATTCCTCAGTTAAAATAAAAACGTACTGAAAATCACTAGACTAGATTACTAAGGTTCTCTGGAGACACAAAATGCCATGACTGAAACAATAATGTTAACATTAAAATGAAGACAATAGACAGTTTTCATGTCAGATTTAACTGTAAGCAATGGCAAACTCACTCCAGGTCCTAAGTTAAAGGGCAATAATTAAACCAATCAACCAACCAATCAAAACAACCAAAAGGATGAAATAAATGCTGTAAAATTTAGAGACTATGCAAAGAATGGAGGTTGAAGAATTTTTGAATGGATTATTTTATAGTATATTTAACATACTTTCTTCCAAGCAAATATAATAGACTCTCAGTTAACAGGCACCTGTGGGGACTGGTAGATGCCTCATAGATGTAAGCAGACTCTCTGTTAACCGGAACTCAACCGAGCGGTTGCTTGAGTTCTGGTTAACGGAGAGTCTACTGTATTTCACTTTTGTGTTAGTTTTAATCTAACCACATATTTTATACTATTAAAATAGAGATAAAATTTTATATTCTGATTTTTTTTCATTTAGCATATGGACTATCACTATTTCAAGTTATTATTTTTAACTGCTGTATAATGGTACATCAGGTTGCTACATCATAATTAAAGTAAGTCTTATACTGCTGTACTTGGGTTATCATTTTTTACTTTTACAGATAATGCGTTGTACATAAAGTAGCTGTCTTTTTCTTCTGCAGAATTATTTAAGGTAAATTCTCAGGAGAATTGCTGGCTCAGCAGGATTGATTTCACTTTATATAGGCCTAATACTCTTCATATACTCTTGTTGACTTCTTCAGTTAAGTTATAGAGTCATAGAAAACATGCAAATTCCATTAGCTTTATTCCCAAAAGTTCCTTTTCAAATTAGCACTGAAAGAAAGAGGAATTGAGATTTAAAGAAGTAAAGAGAACTTACATGGTCTGGTTCCAGCTGGCAGTGTCGAGCCAAGGCATGAAGCAGCCTCTGAATGTAAGCTTTGAAGATGCCATGAATAACCTCATCATTAGTTTTGTACAAATGCTCCCCTAGTCGGTACCAAAAGTTAAAGGAAATTTCTACTACCTGTTAAATTAAAAGAGAAAAAGAAAAAAAGGAATAGAATAAGATGAGCTTTGTTACTATTAGGACCATACAGCAAACAAGGTATACTTAATATGAGTGGAATCAGTTAATAAGCCATATTTTCTCCAGCAATTTATTATCATCCTCCCAAATTATCTTCCATGTTAGACCCAAAAATCCATTTAGGATGACTGGCTTTACATTCCCTGTTTAGCTCTGAGATAACTTCTCCAACAGTATATTATTAATATATTCTGAATTCAGAGAAACAGAAAAATTGAAGTCTCTTTTAAAGTAATTTTTCCCAAATTCTGAAGTCATTTCATTTTATGTTTGGGATTAGAATACTTCTAACCAGACAAACCATGTGCAAATCCCTGATCATATCAACTCTGTGTCACTTTTATTTACCTGATTTCTCAAATAGGAGAGAAAAGGGAGAAAAAGTCTGGGACTTTATCCATACATTATCTTACTTAGGGCCCTGTTTAAAGGAGTGATGATTATTATGTAGTGCTATACTTCCTCCCGAAAATGTTGTGAGTTTCATTCAAATCTAGATATCTTCATGAGATTACATCAATCAAATAAACATTATCTTTTATGTGATAATAGAAAAAGGGTTGAGAATCACAGTGTCCTCCACCTAAGAAGGACCCTATATCATCCTTTTCCAATCAAGGATCCAAACCAAAGCTATTTAAAACAATTCCCACTGAGGGAGGTTCTTTCTTATTTCCTAAAAAAAATTTTTTTTTTTGGGGGGGGGGGTCCCTGGCTGGGAATCAAACCCAGGCCGCAGCTGGGAGTGCTGAAGCCTAGCCACTACACCACCAGGGAACCCGCCCACTTCCTAAATTATTAAGAGGAGGTAAAACTACTTGAATAAATGAAGAGATTTTTAAAAATCTAGCAAACTTAAAGGAGGCAAGGTGTCATACAGATTTTGGAATGAAGGAGACTTTTTAAGTCCTTCCAATCCCTTTCTCATTCCCATCCATTATCTGAAGACAAATTTTAGATATTAAGACTTCGGAGATGTAGTTAAGATGTGAAGTGTTTTTTTAGCTGTAAAACTCTAAAGAATAACTGGAGCCAGAGAGGGGACTCAGTGTAAAGCCAGTAGGCTTTCTTTGTTACTAACTGGTTCCCTGAAGTACACATACCAGTCAGCCCAGCTAACCAGGTAAAAAAAATAGAAAAGGATTCAAAGCAGAAGCCCAGATATAATTAAAAAAAAAAAAAAAATCCATACTGAAGAAAACTCTCACATACATTAATTAAAAATAAGACCATAATTTGTCATGAATAAAAGCTGGGTGAGAGGCAATGGAATATAGGTAACATGCAACATAAAACTTGGATAACGACTTTAGCATAGTATAACTACTACCTCATATTGAGGATGTCCTGCACAGATAAGAAGTAGTTCCAGAGTCCGTAGGTCCCCAAGACCTTGGCCGGGAGTACAAACAATTTTTTCAAGAAAAGTTTCACATAATTCAGTGAAAATACGGCAGTAATTCAGAACTCTGTAGATTAAAGAGGAATGAGAGCACCAAGTCAGAAATCTGGGTAATAGATGTACTTACTCACCAGCACAGTTAATCAAATAAAGAAAAGGACCTTCAGCCCAGTGGATATATAGTGATTATTTGCTATGCTCTATTACAATCTCCATTACAGCCACCTTTCTTTATATCATAGACATTTATACATATAAACAAATGACTCATGAGTTAGGTCAAATTTTCAGTTACTAAGCATTCATATAAAATTCCTATCAAATCACATTTGGTACTTCAAAGTTCATCCCTAGCTCTTAAAGCCTTACCTGTTGTTAAGTACAAAAATTTACTACTTTCCATGCTTACAACCTCTCTTTATGCATCTATTTTGCCACTCCAGGTTCAGATGAGAATAGCAGAGCATTTGTGGGATACAGTGCATTATATTTATAGAGTCATAAAGAATCACAAAGGACAGATGAATAATAAAAAGTAACTTAAAAGAACACCAGACTGTTTCTGTGAACCCAGAACTACTGTCTTAAATACTAACTTGTCTAAATCTTCACGAGCCACAGCCATATGATAAGCAGTCTCCAATGTCAGGACTCCTTGAAACAGTTGCATGGCTAATGGCAAGTTAGTCTCCACATTCTCAATGGCATAGAGAGCTGAACACACACAATCTGAAGCAGCTTCATGTAGGTTGGATGAGGTCTTATCTTGCTGCTAGAAAATAGCAGAAATAGGGAACAAGTATCAATAAGCTATAATGTAAGTAATATGTAAATAATTATAGCCTGTTTCTGTAATTTAAATGCCTAGCAGCCTGATAAGTCATGGCCTACGACAAGACAACATCCATCAATCTTTCCAGTGCTATTTCTGACTATATTCCTATATACCAAGCAAATCAGTCTTATCTATACCTCAATCATAGTCACATGACTTTTAAAATCCATGGTTTTTTTCCATACCAGACCCTGCCAATGAAATGCCATGTGTTACCTGCCCTAGTTTGGTCTCTGGAAGATTTTTCCGTCCTTTTTCTGACATTCAAGTACTATCTAAAACAAAAGTATCAAGGACCCACATATAACACATCAATATGGTATTTCAAATTACTGAGGTTAAACAGAGGTTCTTAAAGCTTCTGGGGAGGAGAGAAGGTAACTTAGAAAAGAGCAAAAATTAGAAGTTATCCAGCTTCTCATTAGCAATATCTGCTAGTACATAAGAGGCTTTGAAAAATTTCGAAGGAAAAGAATACTGAACTTTATGCCTTGCTAAACCAGCAATCAAGAATGAAAGCAAAACAAAACTATTTCTCAGGCATGCAAAATCTCAAGGTTTACTCTCCACATTTCTTCTGAAGAAGTTATTTGAGGAGGCTCAAAAAACAGCTAATCCAATCCAGATGCATAGTAAAGAGAAGTCCCAGGATGATAGGTAGGAGATCTAAAGAGCAACTGATACCAATTAGAGCATATCAGAAGGTTCGAGGAGGGAGGCCTCCAGGTTTTCCACTTAGAAGAGTACAGTTGAGGAATGGAAAAATTTTAGTGAAGGCATATTAGTCTTTTGTGAATAATAAAAAATACAGACTTTCAGAATCTTAGGGTGAGGGGGAGCTATATAAGCAAGAGAGCACACAAATACAAATTATTCATAGTTTATTCTTAGATTGGGTGGTGGATTCAAAACTATTTGTTGTATTACTATGTTTTAAAAGTTGAAAAATGTTCAAATTTATTCTTCTGCATACACCAAGTATTATATTTTTTTAAAGTTTTTAAAATAAGAACTATAGGAGAAAAGGCTATTAAGAAAGTCATGGTCCAAACACAAAGCAACTAAAATATGGCACAATTTTGAACCACTGAATGAATGTAAGAATAAGAATGTATTTGACCCTGACTCTAGAAAAACTCTTCTAAGTCACACTGGATAAGTAGAGCAGATAACGTAATCCTGGCATACTTAGCTTCTTACTTACCCCAATCTCAACCCCCAGAAGTCACCACTGTTTTTAAGTTTGAAGTGTATTCTAGACTGTCCTCCATTCATATATAAATATGTTTATAAATTTTTAAAACAAAAGTAAGATTTGAATTTATTTATACTGACTATTGTTTATACAATTAGGTGACAGGAGAATCAAAATTACCATGATTGAGGTATGGCATCAACAGTCAAGGAGACAAAGATATTTACTAGCAAAACAATTATTAGCATCCTAACCCAGTCTTAGCTTTTGATGAAAGACTGATAGCAGAAATATACTAAGAACAATGAAATGCCAAAAATATCTCCTTGCAGAATGTACTTTCCTTTTCTTTCTTTAATTCACTATCAGTCTAGTATCTTGCTACCATCTTCTAATGATAGTGTACCAGCATACAACCACTATACAGAGTTTTCGTAATATGTTTTCATGGAAGGAAACCATCTGCAAAGAAAGACCCGTTTAATATTTGTGTTTGATATATTGCTATGCTTCTTATTCTAAAACTAGTCTTATTCTAAGCAATCACTTACTACCAAAACTGAGGAATGTATTACTAGGCACTATTACTTTCAAAATTTAAGGAAGAAATGCACAAGTATATAAAAAGATATTACTTCTTACTCTATTAATCTCAAAAACCCAAAATACATTCTATACATACCCTGATGTTTAACTATCTCAACTACAAAGATAATATTCTGATCTATAACTGTCTCAAGGACCCAATGAACATTATTAACACAACTTTATACTTTTAAACCAAGAAACCAATGGCACTGTTACTCTGATTTTAATATGTAAATCACTGGTCTACCTTTAAGGTTGCTTTGCCATTCAACCTAACTAACTACATTCTATTCTGAGTATTAAAACTAATACTATTAAAAACCTTGACGTGGCCCTTGGTAACAAGGAAGGGACACTGATGCTCTCCTACTACATGCCTTCCAATCACTATGTAGAAATATGAAAAGACTGTTATGTCCCAGAAGGTTAGTTACTATAATTCTGCGGCAGAAATGTTTTTATAAACAAAGCTGTTACTTACCAAAACCTCAAAAAGGAGTGCTAGTAACTTATTGTTAGCCATGAAGTTACTGTCCAAAACGCCTAAGTTAAACCAACTTCCCAAACAGCGAAAGACCTTCATAAGCATTTTCTCATCTGTTCCTGCTTTTTCTACACAGGTCATCTGAAAAGAAGAAAAAGTTAAAACAAACAATGTTAATCTTTCTATTTAAACCAGCAGTGTCCAACCTTTTGGCCTCCCTGGGCCACACTGGAAGAATTGTCTAAGGCCACACATAAAACACACTAATGACAGCTGATGAGTTTAAAAGAACGTTGCAAAAAAATCTTGTAATGTTTTAAGAATTTGTGTTGGGCTGAATTCAAAGCCATCCTCAGCCACAGGATGGACATGCCTGATTTAAACCATTATTACAAGCACCTTCCAGGTGTAATAATACCTGATGACACAAGGATGACAACATAACAGCTAATAGTTAAAAGTGCTTTCTTTGTAAGTGTCAGACTTGGTTCTCAACACTCTTAATTAATTTAATCCCCATTAAAACTCTACGGGTAGATATTACTAGTATGTCCACTTTCTCATTTGAGAAGCTGAGGTACGGAGAGGTTATAGACTTGCCCAAAGATAATGTTTCAGAAATAACTGTTTCTTAGATTCCACTTCTGTATTAACATAATCTTGTTAACAGAATTGTCTTGAAAGTAATACTCATCTATACAGTTGATTTTATAGAACACAAATAAGCAAGTCATACTACTGTATATTCCCCCATGAAAAGCTGACGTTTTAGCTTCGGCACTTGAATACTCAACCAAATATTCCATTCCACAGAAAGTGAAACTACTATAAATATGACAGAAAAGAGAGAAAATGAAAAGTGAGACTAAAACTCAGCACTGCTTCTCTTTGTAAACTGTTTTGGTGATGTACATTTTTCTAAAGTGAAGTGTAATACAACTTTTTATGGACAAAAAGTGTTTAAAAATAACTTTTACAGGTAATGGGTTAGAAACGTAATTGCCATGAGGTTTAGGAGGCATGAGGAGTGCGGAATCCCACAATGATCTAAATGCTGACATTTGTACCACTAGGTAGCCATGCTTCTTCCCCTGTGTTTGCAGTATCAGGCAATAATGATTACATACTCAATTAATTTGAATTGAATTGAAATGAAGAAAAAAAATGATTCAAGTAAGTTCATGGCAAACACACACACACACACACACACACACACACACCCTGAATCTTTGAAGCTCTTGATGTAAACTCATTATACAATTGCTTGGTCTTTATGCTTCCTGAATGACATCTCAAGTTGACTAAGGCATAATGTTTACAAATGGAAGAACTTGATTGTACATTCTAACTAACAACTCAAACTTAAGGATAATTTTAGAAAAATCCTATATCTAAAACTAGTTACTCTGGAGAAGAAATTTTGCTAATTAAATCAAACACACACCATAAAGTTCAGAACTAAGAGTTACTTTGAGAACTATAAGCGCTGTCTGGAAAGTATCTAGTCATGTAATATAAAAAATAGAAGCATTTATGGCTGGAATTTTTCTGGACAGCCCTTGCTTATTATTAAAAACTGTCTATTAAAGTAAGGTCTCCTAAGCTAAAGGATAAATGCCAAAAGAGCTCATCACTAAAAATACAGAAGTAAAGAAAAATGGATCTTGGATTAACAAAATGGAGAATAAATGAACAAAAATATATTAGAGGCCAGCCTCAGGTGAGCAAGAAGAATAGTATTAGAAACATTTTAAAGTTCAATGCAATATTTAAGAATGGGTCCATTTGAATAGACTGAAAGGAGTGTAATACTGGTAAGAAAATGGGATGAAACAGAGCCATTAACTAAATGAAAAAGGTTTTATAAGGTCTCCGGTACCTGGTATTATAGAAAGTACCTATTTTTCTTGGCAATTTTGGACTAATTTCATCCTCTGGGTTCTGTGACAAACTACATGACAGAATTATAGACCTTATCAGGTGCCATAGGGATATATTTTTCAGATTTCATCACAACAAATCAAGCTACCACCTGTTGTCAATTATGAGGAAGTACCAACTAAGCAGGTGCCTTGGGAGCCCAGATGGCTGCTGCACTTGATCACTGTGGCAATAATGAAGGATATAAGGATGGTAGTTGTCGACTGGATTCTTTAATCTCACTTGAGTGCTTACAAAAAGAAAATGACAAGCTCAGGTCCATTAACTCTCAGCTCATGTCACAGTCTGAAACCCAGAGTTCCATGACAGCTCTAAAATGAAGCTCTTATTGTTTTATAGCTACAGAGCTGATATTAATGAAACTCATACACAAATTTTAATTGTGTGGCTTGCTTAATTAAAAACAGTTGAATTTACAAGTTTGCCAAGTTCCTCATATGAAAGTTAGGAAATTGATAAAGAATGGGATTCTGAAACTTGGAATGTAGACACGTGGCTGAACCTTAATGGAACTGATAATCTTGAACCTCCAGTTCACTGAATTTTCCTCACCAGTGGAAGCAGTCTGCCTTCCAGTGTTTGAGAAGACTAGCCTTCCTCAGCTTGAAAGCTCTGTAATAACCTCATGGGATGCCCATTCTTTTCAAGTCCTACCACAACCACTTCCTGAAACTAGAGTCAAATGTCAGCATGTGCGACACATAAACATAAAAGGAAATGACTTACACACCAACAGAATTATAAAACTGCTAATATGTATCTGAAGAAACCTAGGAAATATATATATATGGGAGTGGATTTTAAGGGAGGCTGGAATATAACACTAGATTGAACCAAATTCATTTACATGAGTGTACTTCCTAGAGATTCTGGATTTAATGAGTCTATGGAGCCTCTGGAAAACACCAATAGGAAAATTATAGTGCAAATATCTAAGATCTTGTAGCAAATCTATGCCCTCTTGTGCAGGTAATGTCTATCCTTTTGAGAATAATTCTGAGCCTTGGCAGAGACTGAAAATCTACCCTTGGAGCATCAGGTGATCATGTAGCCTGAGCTTTTCATCATGAACTGGGCACTGTCTGAACTACCTGAACTACTTAGCCATAAGGTTGGGCATGAGTAGCAGCAACCTATCATCAAGTGGAAGTGGTATATACGACACTAAGTTCAGAAAGATCTGTAAGGTACAGGTTGCATGAGCAAGGGGCTCAAATTCTCAGGACACCAGCTCTTCTTGCATTGATTCATTCCCCTCAATTCATGCCTGTGGCCTCCTGGGGTATTCCTTCCTTACAATCAAATAACTGAAGAAAATTCAGGCTTGGATTACAGATGAATCTGCATAATATGCTTGTCCTATCTGAAGGTAGACAGCCACAGCATTACAGGCCCACACAAGAGCCTTAGTGAAGGACTTAGTGCTTCAAGGAAAATTCTAGTAGACAGAACTGCAAGCAGTATAGCTAGCTGTCCACCATATCTGGAGTGAGAGATAACCAGAAATATGCACTATACTTATAAACAATTGTCAATGATTTGGATACATGATCAGGGATTTGGAAGAAACAGGATTAAAAGATCAGTGACAAGGAAGTCTGAGGCAGAGGTACATGAATGGTGTATGAATGGGCAGACTGTGGAGAGATTTCTGTCCTATAGGAATACCTACCAAAGGGCATCCACTACAGAGGATTCTCTCAATGACAGATGGACGAAATGACATACACTGTGATGTCAGCCTCTTTCCCTAACCACCCAGTGCTTGCTCAATGGGCTCATAAACAAAGTAGCCACGGTATCAGGAATGGAGGCTACACATGGGATTAATGTGGACTTCCAGTTACTAAGGCTTAACTGGTTAACACTATTTATTGATGGGTGTCAAAATCAGTCAACAGCAGAGACCAACATCCAGTCCCTAATATGTCACCAGTTGCTGTTGTCTTCACATGACATAAAGAGGAAGGGAGCTTTCTGGGGTCTCTTTTATTGCTTGTTAATCCATTGTACAGGAGTTGAAATGTATGTAGAAAAGTGCATATAGAAGCTGAGTGGCTAGTTCTAGATTTATTGCCACTCAGCAACAAATTCACCCTTTTAAAAGACTTCTCTGTAAAAATGAATCTGGGCGCTTTAAATATTTTTTCTGTGCCAGCTAGCATTAACTTTTTATCAGGACACTGGAGAGAAATTGCAAAAAGAAAAGGGTTCTTCCAATGTACTCACATGGTAGCCTCCTGCAGAATGTGCAGGTCCTCCAGCCCCAGACTCCTAGCTTCTCTTACAATGCACTGGCCAGCAGTTTTCCCCACATTACCAATGATTTTGTAGCAAAGTGCTTCTGGCCCCTTAGTAAGGCATTTATCTTTACTATACTTACTAATGTATAGTAAGTTCTCACTTAATGACGATGGGTTCTTGGAACTGCAGTGGAACATGCAGAACAAAACTTATTTTACCACAAGCTAATTGATATAAATAAGAGTTAAGTTCCTAGGGCATCTCATGCTATAGTGAAATGACATTCAACAAAATGATGTTCTTCAAGACCCTGCTATATACGGCTTCTCCAGCAATAGGTTCATTGCACTCTGCTTCTCCACTGCAGCACACAGTGGTCAGGAGCTTCCCCTAGTACTCCTGCACCCAGGTGATTTTGTGATAGAGTAACTATGGTGAGACACCTTCCCTGAACAGCTTTCTTGGGCTTCCTAGAAAGCAGATTTCCAGCAAGTTCAAGAGGACAGATTTTCAGCAGCACACATCACCAGAATGACTTGGCTATGCCTTCTCCAATGGGATCTGGATCTCAGTCCTGAAAAGGAGGTGAATTCTTCCTTCCTTGAAAACTTATCTTAGCCTTGGGGTTAATGACTGCTCCTTATATCTGTTTTTTTTCCTTCATTTTCTTGTATCTGTTTATATTCTTTAGAGCTCTCTAGACAATCATCCCTCATTACTGTAACTTATTAGAATTAATCATTCTTTACATTAAATGTTCCCACATATCACTATGTAATTTTTCTCTTCTCACTGGACCCAAACTGATACTAAAAGGAACCAAGGATTCTAGATCTGGGGCAAGGAGACAACAAAATGAGTATTAGTCATCTTTTTGTGTTAGGAAGCAAAAAAGTGCTCTAGGGGCCAAAGTTATGACATTTTAAGCATCAAAAGAATGTTTTTAGTGGAGACTGTGAATCAAAGGAAATCCATAATACTCCATAAAGAGAAAGCCAGGAAAATAAAAAACAGTAAAATTTGAGGAAGCTTAAAACAAATCCTTATTTTGAAAATAAGAAAAAATTAAGGCATTCTGCCTTTCTAGTAAAAACTCAGAATTCCAACTAACATATAGTAGAATTAATTATACAATTAATAAAATATTATTTTGCAAAACACAAATTATTGACTGAAGCAACAATTATAAACTAGAATTTAAAACCATTAGCCAAAAAGGTTGATATGGATTTTGGACATTTGTAAAATAACAACTACCATCAAACAAACCGCATTATACTACAAGGGAGAAAACAAACTTCATAAATACAAGAATCAAATTGTCATCATGTTAATCCAGTCAATCCTAGCACCACTAATGGAAGGTCAACCAAAAAATATTGATAAAAAGCAAGTACCTGTGATGTATACCAGCCAAAAATGTTTAACCTTTAAAATTAATTCATCAAGCCTTTCAGTGTTATCCAACCAGGGTTCTGAGAAAGAAATTAAGTCCTGCAGAACATGACTGAGTGACTATTCTCTCAATTATCCTAAGGATAGTATATAGCTGGTACCATTATTAATGAATAGGAGAAAATTCATTACATACAATGGGTGCCTTATGGCATTAAGGCTTAATTCTCTTGAGGAATCCTTACTGAGAAGGGCTGCTTTAAATATAACTTCAGATTAGAGGGATTACAAAGAACAGAACACCAAGCTAAATGAAACAAAGTTAAGTTAACCAGAAAATTCATAAGATATTCTATAAAACAACTGGTCCAATCTACTCAACAAACCAGTGGCATTTTGAAAAAGTAAGGGGAAGAGAGACATGATTAAGAGTCATAATAACCTGATACCAGGCATGGTTCTAGACTGGATATTGATTTGCAAAATGGCGGTACTATTTTAAGACCAATGTGGTGTCAAAATTTATAACAGGAGTTCCCTGGTGGTGTAGTGGCTTAAGGCTTCGTCGCTGGTGCTGTCAACGCTGCGGCCTGGGTTCGATTCCCAGCTAGGGAAATACCTACATACTACCAAAAAAAAAAAAAAAAAGTATGACAGAGGGAGTTCCCTGGTGGTGCAGTGGCTAGGCTTTGGCACTCTCAATGCCGCAGCCTGGGTTCGATTCCCAACCAGGAAACTACCTCCTCCACCCCACCCCCAAAAAAATTTATGACAGAGACCTTAACCAAGACAGGAATCAGGAGGGTCTGTGGGAGGAGCTCTCACACCCTATGTCGGTTCCACAAGCCCTACATGAAGAACTCAGGGTTACAACAGAGTTCTATGGTTTTAACAGCCCCTCCACTTAACTTCCTCTTTCCCTCTGAAAAGAACTTACAGCTTCTTTCTTCATTTCATGCATGTGGCGTGCCATGTCTGCATGCACTGGATTGCAATCCTTTCTTTTTCCCGAATAAATCCTTTTTTGTGGACAAAATACCCAGTTGATTTTTAAATTTTCGGTCAACACTGGGAAATATGAATATGGCCTGATGAGTACATATTAGATGATATAAAAATTTACTGAAATGGAAATATAAAGCTGGATGACTAAAAAAAAGCAAGCTACAGGAGGGTAGGTAAAATATCTCATTTGGATTTTAAAAATCAGTACATATGTACACAGAGGATGTTAACAGTGTGATCTCCAGATGATTTGAACTAATCTGCTTGTCTATATTTTCCAATTTTCTATAATATTATTTCTTTAAAACAAATGGTAGTTGAACTTAAAAGAATAATCTTCCAATAAAGTTCTAATACCAAAAGGAAAACAATTTAAAACAAAATTTTGTTTTTTCAAATAAAATGTTCTATGCCTCAAAAGTACTGAAACAAATCCTCCCCCACTCCCCCAAATAATCTACTATAACCACATGATTGAGAAAACTAAGCTAGACTACGAGGACCTAAAAAAAGATGTGGGCTTCATAACTGATTTAATATCATCTATGTCCAAGAACCAACAAATATTTTCTATAAAGGGCCAGAAAGTAAATATTTTAGGCTTTGTAGACTATATATGGTCTCTGTAAAAAATACTCAATTCTGCCATTTTAATCCAAAATTATGGACATAGAAAATATGTAAGTGAATGGGCATGACTGTTCCAATAAAACTTAATTTATAAAAATAGGTGACCAGCCCACAGATCATAAATTTACCCACCTCCTGGCCTACAGCACTGAAATTTCCACCTAATCAAAAAGGACAAGTTCACACTTAATTTTTTTTTAAAAAGATATAATATTAGCTAATCTATGTAATTGAGTTATTGCTCAAAGGTCAAGTAAAGTCCTGTACCACTTCCCTATAAAAATCTCAGTTCATCCTTAAGAGAGGATGCTTTCCTCAAGTAAATTTTTATACACTTCCCTTAGCATGGTCCTTCATAAAGGGCAAAAAAATTATAGCATGAAGAACAAAGGAATATGTAATCAGAAGGCCCAAGTTTAAATTCTGAATTAAGAGTTGTGCAATTCTAAAGTCTGTTTCTTATTCATAAAGTGGAGATGACATCACCCTCACAGCATTACTTAGAAGCTCAAAAGTACAGTTTCTGAAAGTATTTTTTAATTGTAAAAGTGTTATGTAAATGCCACAGTATTACCACTGTCAAATTTTGCAAAGAAACCTAATTCACAATAATGCAACTGAATTACAAAATAAACACCACTGTTTTTCACCCCTGGGCAGCAACTTAGTATTTCAAACCTACTCACCAATAGAGATACCACTGTACTAGAGTAGAAGGCCAAATCTTCTATAATTTCTGTACGACGGTTAGCTCCAATTCGTAAGGAACGACTATGTACTTCCTCAGGTAACACTGTAAGGATCTCCAGCAGAAAAGGCAGAGAAGTTATATCATTGCTATATCTGGAAAAGAAAGAGATGTAAGTTATTTAGAGTCAGAAAAAAACACAATCATGTAAGGTAACAACAGCCATCAGAATAACCTCATGATAACAAAAGCAGCATTCTCATTACTACTAAAGAGGAGAAAAAAAAGATAAAATATTGTAGAAAGTTATCTGAAAAATCAAAATTTCAACTTGCATAATCTTTTACCCAGCAATTCCACTTCCAGAAATTTATCTCTCAGAAAAATCTCACATGTTCATATAAATAATACAAAGATGTACACTGCAGTACTTTTTAGCAAAAATATTGGAAAAATATAAAGGTCCTCCATAATTAAATGGATAAAAAAGCTTACAGTCATATAGTGGAACATACATAGTCATTCTAATGAGACATTTATGTCTTTAGCATGAAAAGATGTCCACAATGTATCAAGTGAAAAAAGTGTATGAAACATAGTACATATGAGTGAACAAATATATACACAGGTATATGTATACTAAAATATGTATCTGCTTATTTATTATTAAATGCTTAAAGGAAAGTTTAGAGGGCTATATAGCTAATCATTAATAGTGGTTTCTTGGGAGGTCCCTGGAGGTGTAGTGGCTAGGCTTCAGCGCTGCCAATGCTGTGGCCTGGGTTCGATTCCCAGCCAGGGAACTACCCACATACAAAATAAATGAATGAATGAATGAATGAATGAATGAATAAATAAATAAATAAATAAAATAGTGGTTTCTTTATTTTTATTATTTTTTTTGTATGTGGGTAGTTCCCTGGCTGGGAATCGAATCCAGGCTGCAGTGTTGACAGCGCCAGCGCTGAAGCCTTAAGCCACTACACCACCAGGGAACTCCCAATAGTGGTTTCTTAAGAAATACAGGGATATGGAGAGAGGAAGTTGTTCACTTTACTTTGAATGCTTCCATACTGTTAGAATTTTTCAAGGAGTAAATTATATAAACACAGAAGAAACTATTCATACAAAGTCTTTAATGACACACTATAGTGGGAGGTAAAAAGGCCATCCACCTGTTCCAAAATAATTTCCTGACCAAATGCCAAAATATAAGCAAATATCAAGATCATCTTGCTGAAATCATGAGGAAATGCTTTATTCAAAGTAGGAGGTTCCATCTATCTAAAAATAATATTGTCCCTTTGACAGACATGAAACAAACCCTACCCCTGGTTACATAAAATCATACAATCTCAATATTTATAAACATATTTAGATAAAAAAAGTATACTCAAAACAATTTTCAATTTAATATAATCTTAAACATTCTGATAATATTTTTATAGAACTGCTGTTAGTGCAAGTGATCCACAAAAAAAATGAAAGACTTTGCTGCAGTTAATCCAATGTGTATAAATTATGAGGGTCTTTTATGTCCCACATGGCATATTTCTATAGTATTTAAATTTTAAATAATTTTCTTTTCACTTAACAAAGGTTAATAATAAATAATTCTATGTTAAGAGTTTTAGGAAATAGTCCAAATATCTAGTTACTGCTAACAAATTTCTCAGTTTAGATTAATGGTAACTGCAAATGCTACCATACAGTCAATACAAGTTACTTACTTTTCCACCAATGTCTGTACACATCCCTTCCAGGAAGGCATCTGTAGGGCAAGGTCTGCTATTGCTAAAGCCAGCTGAATAAGAAGAGAGATCAAATAAATGAATAGAACAGATGAACAGAAATAGGGTTATCATGAATATTAACTGAAAAGCAAAGAAACTAAATTTCTTCCAAACAATATGAAAAGTAGACTGATATCCTCCCCCTCCCCTCACCCACACAATTATCTATACCATGTAAGACTCCTCCAGGCTAGCTACAAATTGCTAGGATTTTAAAAGGTCATCTTTAATAATGAAAAACAAAAACAAAACAAAAGCAAATAAACAACAAAAAGAAGAAAGAACAGATTATAGATTTTCCTCAGAATATATCAATACTTACTTTTATTTGGCAATACTATAGAACTTCATGGACAGATAAATTATACTTTGCCAAAAGGCCAAAGCTACCGACAAAGTCAGCCCATTGACTCACTCCTCAAGTAATGGATTGCATTTCCCTTCTCTTTCCATTTCTCATCTTGAAGCCTTACGCAAAAGCCTCCTTCCTCTTCAAGGGCACTTCTATGCCAGGCAGAGAACACATGTGAGTATGTATTCACTGAAGCTTTTTCTTCCCAACGTATTTCCTTGTTTAAGGGGGAAAGGCCAAATGCTCTAGTTCACTGTGTCATTCATGAAATTTTTACTAGCCAATCAGTCCAGAAAGGATTTTTTTTAAGGCAACTAACTATGTAGACTTCTGACCCAGAACAGTACAGTATTTTTATCATCTGCAATTTTAACAGTGGGCAGAGGCACATCACTCCCTGTGAAAACCTATAGTCACCTCCCCCACTTCTGGTATTTAAGCTAGTTTAAAATCAAATAAACTCTAAAATTAATAAAAAAGATCAAAATTTTCACCTTCTATCCACTTATAAGAATATAGCAATTAGTATATAATAAAGGTGTCGACATTACTTCACATGGGCTAGCAAGGTCAATCAAAATTAACTTGATAAATCCAAATGACCTTCCAAATTTCCTTAATGAGAAGCACAGAATTTACCTGTGTTACAATGACAGGTGACAAGTCTTTCAAGTTCTGGATATGGGTTAGTAATGAGTCCCTTAAAGAGGCATGAGAGTCTGTGGGGAGCTCATAAAATGAGGTCTGAATCTTCATTTTCATGGTCTGTGCAGCAAAATAACATGATTCCACATCCTGTCGAATCTGTAACAACTGGTCTGAAATCTCCCATGCATGAACCTAAAAGCAGATCAGACAAAATGTCTTAAACACTATTTTTCTAAATAATTTTAATATTATACGCCTCTCTATATAAATATATTTAGACCAAAGTATAATGAAAGAAAATTTGACAAGCTAACTTACCTACTAATTCAGCCAATGCTTCAAATTACTGTATTTTTCCATGTTTAAGATGATATTTTTGCCTAAAATTGTCAGACCAAAAACTGCGGGTCATCTTAAACAGGGAATAAACAGTTGAGAGGGTTTCTTAATGTTGGGTTAGAAAAGCAGAGGTCATCTTATACATGGGGGTGTCCTATACACAGAAAAATACAGTACATATTTACAGGCCCCGTTCAACAAAAATATTACCCAATACCCTTCCCTCATTTTAGAAAGCCATGAGAGTTATCAAATGAATCAACAGATCTAGATTAGAATCATTAATTGTGCAGGAGAGAAAGTATGAAGAAAAATGTCCCCAAAATTCCTACTAAAACTAAAATGTCACTATATAACTTTCCAGCCTCAAGGTTGAATGTCTCTTCTTTTTTCCACTTAAATAAGCTTTGTTCACTCTAAGAACTGAATGTGGAAGCTATTTTAATATCTCCATAAACAGGTGAATATATTTCACAGTGGTCTTAATAGGCCTATATTTAATCTTTAGTTCCTGAATAAAATAGCAGAAAAACTATCTCACTCCAAGTGAATGTTACATAATTCAATTATTTTTTGATGTATTTATATTTGGCAAAGTGTTATTATACATGCTACTAAAGTCATTTTCTCAGAAGAAAATAAATGTATCTATAGAAATAATAAATACAACAAAAGCATACAATGGGTCTCTAACAGCTAGTCAGTTATAAACAAAGTCCTATTTTGAAAGATAACTTTGAGAACAAAATCAAGCAGTACACAATACACAACTAATCAATAACTGATAAATTCCAAAGCAATTCTACACCAAACTACCTCTTTATTGGGAGAAGGCTAAAATGGACTGGCAATGATGGACTGAAAAAATTTTTCAACCTCAATTCAGGAATAGAGTCAACTGTGAGGAGAGACTACACAGATTTACCTTGTCAATTTCATACGAAGACAGAGCTCTTCACAAGTAATAAAACAATGATTCTTCAAGATCTTTCCAAAGGTAAACAGAAAGTCAAAGACAAGAAAGAGAGAATAAATAGCCTGTACAAGTTCCCAAAGTAAACTAAAAATGGAGACCCTGAAATTCACGACAGATTTAGTAACATAAAACGTAGCTTTAAATCAGTAAGTTGGTGGAAAATAAGCATGAAACATTAACTTCTTTCTAGTAAAATGTGTTTTATTACTTTTTTTGGACTTTGTACCCCAGGATGTGGCAAAACATCTTCTAGTCACATAGTTTTTAGCCCTTCATTATCCAACCAGTAAACCAATCACATCTATGATTTAATATTCCATCAAAATACGTTTTCCTCAAACTGATTATTTTAAAAAACAGCAAAGATTCTATGAGGCCTTGGAATCTCTATAAAGGACCTCATAAGAATAAAGCAATTAAACAGCAAAACCAAAGAAAGCACAATGAACATTTACAACAAACTAGGTGTTACTTAGTTACTTCCAAGAAACCCAAAATACAGGTGGCTGGGGGCAAACCAGTGCTATCTATAAGACTTATGTAGTTTCAGCTTCAGTAAAAGCATAGCAGAGGGAAACAACAGGGTGGGTAGCTAATGAATCTAAGAGCACAGGAAACCAAAGAGCCAACAGGTATTCACTAGAAAGCATTGGGAGCCAATATGAGGACTGTATTTGAAAATGGAAAAGGTTTTGGTGAATAGAAAAGGTGAGTGGAAGAGGCCTACATAAGGTCTAAGGAGAGAACAGTCCAGCCTCAATAAATTCTTAAAAACTGAAGAGCCAGGATAGGGCTCCAAGCTGAGGAGAACGGGCTGTGAACAGAATTAAAATTATACAGGACAAGTACAATAGAGACAAAGGAAGAAAAGGAAAAGGTAACAAAGCAAGGAAATCTGAGAAATGAAACCATACTTGTAAATACTATCTGAAAATAACAGGAAAAGCAGCTCTTTGAAGCTGGAAGTACTATCCTTAACCACGTCTCCTAAAAGTTCAGAAAGCCTTATTTCACAAAAAATAAGCAACTGAGGTCAACGCCATATATAGCTATGGGGGGGGGGGGTGTGTGGGACAGAGAATAATGAACAGAATAATATCCCTTCAAGAAAAGTAGGCCAGAAAAGCATTTTAAAAACCAGTCTGAAGTCCAAAGGACATAGAAATTAACCTGAAAGAGCTTCCAATGGCCAAAGCTAGAAAACCTGGAATAAAAGTTAATATAGTACTGATTATAACTCAAAAATAATCAAATATTCATGAGTCTATACTGATGTAAAAAACAATTAAGTAATAGGGCAGAAGTTATACATAGGATAAAGACATCCTCTTTTTACAGAAGAATGTCAGTTAATGAAAGGAATAAGAGAAGTAGAAAATCACCATTAGAACACTACAGTAATAACTATTATAGAGGCTAGATTCATGTATAAATAAGGTTAGCAGGTGAAAATTTAAAGTGAAATATGACATATCAAAGTATCTCCCCAAAATATTTATTAGTTACTATGGTGGTTTTACTGTATGTCCACAAATTCTTTGACACTTACCATGTAAGAAATTCAGACTACTTGCTGAAGAGACAGTGTAAAGAGACCAGGAAGTCTCTGGAAAGTCATGAAAAGCAAGAGGAGCCCAGCTAAGGTCAGCCTTTCAGTCATTCCTACCAGAATGTCAAGCATGTAAGTAAATGAAGCCATCTCAGAACCTCCAGACCAGACCATCCACCAAATGGCTGCCTGATGGACAGAGCACAGAATTATCTTCCATGGAGCCCTGCTCGAATTCATGACCTACAAAGTTATGAGATACAATGAAATGGTTTTTGTTTTAAGTCACTGTGTTTTAAGGTACACGTGATTTGTTTCACAGCAGATCATGAGAATGGACAATCAGACAGTATGTGCATCCTGATGAAAGAACAGGATACCACAATGGCAAGAGTTCAAATCTGTGACTTTTCAAGCCTCTGGATCCAGCTGTCAATTTGCAGAAAATACAGAAGAGAGTAGAAATGCATTATAACTATGCAATCACAGCAAAATTCAGACTGCAGGGAAACTCAACACATCAAATGGCCCAGATCCTCAATAGGTAATCTATAGAGAGAGAACCTGCAGAAAAAGACATTCAAAAGACATGTCAAAAATAAACAGCAAGACTGAAGTACAATGTGGAAGAATGCCCACTTAGGTGATAAAACTATAAAGAAACACAAAGGGTTTACTGTGAAATGACAGAGGTTACTTTCAGGAGGAAGGAGTTACGTCAAATGGGGCATAAGGAAGACTTCTGGAGTGGCCAGTATTCACCAAGTTATACATTTGTTCTGTGTTTTCTGTATCTTTTGAAAAACACAAATAGGAAAAAACAAATAAAAACTCCCAATAGTGCCTATTAAATTGAACTAGTATAAAGTCTTTCTCCCAAGTGAAATCTGTCAACCCACCAGATCAGAAGCCTTGAAAAAGTTCACTGATTGTGCAGTGCCATGTTGTACTTTAATCTGAAAGACAGAAACTAGCAAAAAACACCAACTGTATCATTCTAGGTTATATATATTTCTGAATTAAACATTTCTGTCACCTTAAAAGGAGAGATTTCAAAATGAAGGACAGAATCAAGAGACTGAACAAAATAAAAATACCATTTCCTTCTGGAGAACTGGTAAACTTGACAGTAGGGATACAAAGAAGATATATTTTTCAAGCACCTTTAACATGTTTGAATGTTTTTTTAACATGTCGTTTGGAATCACCTTTAAAAATAAAGATGGATTTGTATTACTAATATGGAAATATCTCCAAGATATACAATTTAAAAACAACATGGGAATGCAAACCGGTACTACCACTATGGAGGACATTATAGAGGTTCCTCAAAAAATTAAGAACAGAGTTACCATATGACCCGGCAATCCCACTTCTGTGTATCTACCCCTAAAATTTGAAAACCTTAGTCCACAAAGATATATGCATCCCCATGTTGATCACAGCACTATTCAGTGTCCAAATCATGGAAACAGCCAAAGTGTCTTTCGATAGACAACTGGCTAAAGAAGCTGTGGTACACACATTGGAATATTACTCAGCCATAAGAAAAGATGAAATAGGGCCATTTATGACAACATGGATGAACCTTGAGACCACTGTACAAAGAGAAATAAGCAAGACAGAATAAAACCAAGAACCATATGATTGCATTCATTTGTGGAACACAATGCTAAAAGCAACAAAAAAACAAAAATTCATGGACACAGTTAATAGTTTAATGGTCAGTGGTTATCTGTGGGTATGCGGGGAGGGGTATAGGAGAGAAGGGAGGGGTCTCAAACATATGGTAATGGAAAGAGAACTGACTCAGTGATAAACACATAACACAACACACAGATGATATATTGTAGAATTGTACAACTGGAAACTATGTAATTTTTACTAACCAATGTCACCTCAATAAATTTAACAATAAAAAGAAAAAACACAACAACAAAGATGCCAATCTTATAAGATCCCTTTTGTAAAAATTTAAATTACACATCTTTTTTTTTTTAGAAAGTGTAGTGAAGCCTTTTAACACAAAGGAGTTAGTATTAAGCCTATATGCTCCCTAAACAACATGAAGCTATCATTCTCATAGCATTTATTGGGTGTTTCAACTTTGGTTATAACATACTAACTGGCATAACACTAATTTTCCAGCAAAAACAAAACTACCAAGACAGCTAGAACACGAGGCCACCCATTCCAGAGATACGAAATAGAAGAGTTCAGCCCTACATCTGGCTTCACTTTTCCTCCTATGGTATTTGCCTATTTGAAAGTAGAAGACAAGAGGCTAAGAAGCTGAAGAGCTGCGGGCAGTCTCATGAGACAGGTGAGATGAAAACAAACTCAGAGCATACCAAGAAAGAGTAAATACTCCAGATGTTCAGATATGACCCAATGAAGGAAATAGGAAATACACCTCAAAAAGACTGAAATGTCTCTAGGACAGACCAGAAGTTAGGCCACAAAACAAGTCTCAATAAATGTAAAAACACAGAAATCACAAAAAGTATCTTCTCCAATCACAATGAAATGAAGCTAGAAATTAATAGCAGAAGAAAACTGCTATTCACAAATACATTCACAAATACATTCTTAAACAGCCAATGGATTAAAAAAGGGAAATTAGAAAATATTTTAAGACAAATGAAAATGGAAATAATATATCAAAACTTAGGAGATACAGTAAAAACAGCTCTGACAGAAATTAATACCTATATATACTTACATTAAGAAAAAAACATCTTAAATCAACAACCTAACTTTACGCCTTAAGGATCTAGAAAAAGAACAAACTAAACCCAAAGCCAGCATAAGAAAGGAAATAATAAAGATTAGAGAAAAGATATATAAAATAGAAAACAGAAAAACCAAGATTTGATTCTTTAAAAAGATCAACAAAATTGACAAAACTTTAGCTAGATTAAGAAAAAAAAGAGAGGAATGACAATGGGAACATTACTACCAATTTTACAAAAATAAAACGGATTATAAGAAATACTATGAATAACTGTACACCAACAAATGGATAATCTAGATAAAACAGACCTATTCCTAGAAACAGACAACGTATTAAGATTGAATCAAGAAGAAATACAAAATCTAAATAGACTACATTATTACTAGAGACTGACTCAGTAATCAAAAACCTCCCAACAAAGAAAAGCCCAGGACTAGATCAGATGGCTTTACTAGTGAAGTCTACCAAAGAAGACTTAACACCAATCCTTCTCAAACTCCTCCAAAAAACTGAAGAAGAGGAAGCTCTTTAATTTATTCTATAAGGCAGCATTACTGATACTAAAGCCAGGCAAAGATACCAAAAGAAATCTACAGACTAACATCCCTTATGAATACTGATTAAAACAAACAAACAAACAAACAAAACCCTCCAAATACTAGCAAACCAAATTCAGAAGTATATTAAAGGATTATACACTGTGACCAAATGGGATTTATTTATGGAAAGCAAAGATGGTTCAACATATGAAAATCAAAAAATGTAATACACCACATTAATAGAATGAAGAAAAAAACTCAAACATCTCAACTGACACAGAAAAGGCATTTGACAAAATTTAATACCCGTTTATGATAGACACTCAACAAACTAGGAAAAGAAGGAAACTATCTCAACATAATAAAGACCCCACAGTCATGCACTTCATTATGGTGTTTCAATGATGGACTGTATATACAAGGGCTGTCTGGAAAAAAAATCCAGTCATAAATGCCTGTTTTTCATACTGCACAACTGGAACTTTCTGGATAGCCCTCATACACAGTGCTCCCACATAAGATTACAATGGAGCTGAAAAATTTCTATCTCAAATTGTAGCAGTCCTAACATTGTAGCGCAATGCATTACTCACGTTTGTGGTGATGCTGGTGTAAACAAACCTATTGCACTGTCAGTCATATAAAAGTATAGCACATACAATTATATACAGTACATAATACTTGGTAAAAATGACATTACTTGTTTATATGTAATAATACTATTAATTGTTACTTTAGAATGTATTCCCTCAACTTAAATTTTGAAAGTTTGCTGTAAAACAGTATACTGTCATGCAGGCAGCACCCTCATACATATCATGTTTACCATGTCTCTTGAATTAATCTCATGTTGTTTTATAAATTTAGTGCAGCCTAAGTATACAGTGTTTATAATACTGTCCTAGGCCTTCATAGTCACTCACCACTCATTCATTGACACCCACAGCAACTTCCAGTCCTGCAAGCTGCATTGATGGTAAGGGTCCTTCCTACCCTACAATGGGTGTACCATTTTTTTCTTTTATACCATATTTTTAGTGTACTTTTAAAATGTTTATTCTTATTTTTTATTAAAGCATAATTGGCATACAATATTATATTAGTTTCAGGTATACAACATAGTGTGACCTTTTCTATGTTTAGACGTATTTAGATACACAAATACTTACCATGTATTACAACTACCTATAGTATTCAGTACAGTAACATGCTGTATAGATTTGTAGCCTAGGAGTAATAGGCTATACCTAGGTGTGCAGTAGGCTAGATTTGTATAAGTGCACTCTATCATGTTCACACAACAACAAAAATCTAATGACGAATTTCTCAAAACACATCCTTGTCGTTAAGTGGCACATGACTGCATTTCAAAATTCACAGTGAACATAATCAATGGTCAAAGATTAACAGCTTTTCAAAACTCTAAGATCAGGAATGAGATAAGGATGCCAAATTTTGTCACTTTTTAAAATGAAGTTTCACGTGTACAAAAGAACATAATGATTACACCTCTATACTCTTGCCACTTCTATTCAACATAGTATTGGAAGTTCTAGCCAGACCAATTAGGCAAGAAAAAGAAACAAAAGACATCCAAATTGGACAGGAAGAGGTAAAATGATGTCTGACATGATCTTATATGTAAAAAAAACCTAAAGATACCCCCCAAAACCTCTTAGAACTAATAATGAATTTAGCAAAGTTGCAAAATACAAAATCAATACTTCGAAATGTTTTTTTACATTAACAATGAACAATCTGAAAAGGAAATTAAGAAAACAACTGCATATATAATAGCATCAAAAAGAACAAAATACTCAGAAATAAAGCCAGGAGGCAAAAAGATTTGTACATAACACTGCTAAAAGACATCAAAGACACCAATAAATGGAAAGACATCCTGTGTTCAAGGACTGGAAGACTTACTATTGCTGTCAGTACTATCCAAAGTGATCTAAAGATGCATGAAATTCCTATCAAAATCCCAACCTTAATTGCCTCTGCAGCTCAAATCCTTTGGCCAGAAAAGGTACTTAAATAAAGTACATTTTTTAAAAAATAAAAATAAAGTATTAGTATATAAAGTAATTATATGAAGCAAAATGACAGGATAACATCATCTCCTGAGTCTGTAACACATCTTTGTTCTCCCAAATATGAAGCCTACCCCTGTACTATGTAGCTCAGACACTTAATGGATTGGGAGTCAGCTATAAGAACAGAATCTAAAATGTTTAGAGCAAACAAGGAATCAGTTCCTTACAGGTAAAGAAAACAAAGGCTCTGAGAAGATGAGACGTTTTTCATTCAGCATCCTCATTTGTAGACAGACCTTCACTTGCCTTGCCAAGATGGAGCCTTGGTTTGGTTTGGTTTGAAATACTTATTTTGTTTTAGCAATGAGAAGCAGCTCAATATCTGCCTAACTAAAATCTGAAGATTTAAAAATATCAGAAAAATGTCAGTGAAGGGAACTTTAAAATCTCCCCAAAATGGGAGACTTTTCTGGAATGAGCTTACTTTAAAAATATTACCAGTGTTTCTGAAAAAGGAAAAAAGAAAACAGCATTTTGCCCTAGGCAACTAAACCAAATATAAAACGTGTACTTTCTAATGCCCATTATGTTATTATCAATTATTTAATTTTGTAACTTAATTACAATACAGATGGCACCTCTGAGTTCCCTCGGACAATCCTATAAGCAAACAGACTTAGACAAACTCCCAAGTTGCTCCTTGTGCAAATGCATCAAATAGAACCCGAGTGAAGGAAGAACGCTGTCTTCTCATTTCAAGCTGTTTGTCTTGATGCTGCCTCGCCCACTGGTCAAACAGGCCTCTCTTTTCAACTATCCGTCTTTTGGAATAAGAACAAAAGATATGAGTGACCACTAAAGAAATGTGGCAAGCCTGAGTATAACAGGCTACTGAGCAAACTGTCAAGGACAAATACCTGGGGCGATACTGCCAGTACTATATGTTAAGGGGTCATGATTTATCACTCTCGTTTGAAATCCAGGAGGGTTTAAAAATTGTTGACATCCAAAAACAAGTTATCTTGTTTTGGTCACTCAGTCATAAAGAAAATGCAACCAAATCCTGATGCTCTGGCACTACAGGACAGTTCTTCCCCTCTGCTAAGCTGCAGAAAGAAGGAAGAGAAGAAGGAAGGCAAAGGGAATCTTTACAAGGAGAGAATAAAGCACTTACACTTCATAGGACTTTCTAGCCACAGATGCCAGGTGCTACCCACTGAAATTCAGGCTTGGACTAAGCTCCACATTTCTGAAAGGACCATCTCAACCGAAGCCTGGGGCTCAGTCAGCAGGAGGAAGCTGCAGCTCCCACTAACAGCACATTTCAAAGAGGCTGTAACAAGAGAACATTTTCCATTTAAGCATCTAATTCCAATCTTCCATTTCACAAAGCAGTAGCAGAACAGGCCTTTATATCAATTTTTTCAAAAGATATTTCCATGACTATGTGATGAATATGAAGCAGGCTATGGCCTAGTAATCCTTTCACTAACATACCCAAAGATTAAGTCTTTGATTATACTTCACAGCAGTTCCTAAAAGTACTTGCCCCTTTATTCCTTCAATGGTGCACTGTTGCTTCAAGACTCACTTCTATACCAACAGTTCTAAAACTGCAGAATCAACTGAAATCATTGAGCAGGCCCTTGACAATACAAGCACACACCCAAATAGGAGCCCCAACAATTCATTAGCTGCCAAGAATTGGAAGCGGATTACGGCTGCTACTTAATCCTACACAAAAACTCCTCAAATTAAGCGGAATTATTTAAAATACTTCACTGAGGAAAGAAGAGCCCTGGCAAATAGAAAATGAGATTCTGTAAATACAAATACTTCAATAAGATGTGAAAAGTAACAAGTCAGGTTGCTGTACTTTTTTAAGTATTTCAATTAGTAAGTAATATATTTATTAAAGACCTTCAAAGATTTATAGTATATGTATAGTATAAATAGTGTATATAAGAGGGAAACTGAGTCAAAGTACAAAGGAAAAGAACTCCTTAAAAATAAAACCACTAAAATGAAAAAAGAAAAAAAACAATTAAAAAAAACCCACTATCAGTAAAACAACACAATATTTTAGTAATATGCCCTATAACAACAATATGGTAATGTTCTAGAAAATCAAAATTTTCCAAATCAAGGAAAAAGTCATTTTCATGAGACAGGTGAAGAAAGAACAAGTCTAATTTACCTGACAGAGTGATTTTTTTTTTAACATGGTCAACTATCATAAGTTTTTGTATCTAACCCTTTATAAGAATTTTACAAATTGCTAGATCTGTCACAAGTTACTTTCTTATGGTTTTCTTAAGACAGCAGGGAGAGAAAATGGCTTGAAGGAATATTGAGAAAAATATAAGCTAGGGGCTCAAAAAGATAACCACTGCTACCCAAAAATTGTATTTTTCAAAATAAACTGTGTTTCAACATGGCCTGAAATACAGTAACCATGATAAAATGAAACTTAGCTAATATCTTCACCATTAGCAGTGATAAGTAAACAACTCCTACCTCTAAAAGCAAGAGTGTAAACAAAAATAATCATAAAACTGCTATCAAGCTCCAAAACCCATAAAATATATTTACACGCATAAATAACTCTTCTAGAAACAAAAAAAGTTCATTTATAGAGACAAGCTACATTTTCACAGCCATCTCCATAACAACTGAAAATTTAAAAGGGAGATAATATTTCCCTTATGGAAGAGATTCCTGGCTAAAAATAAATCTTTAAAACATCATAAGCTATTGAAATTCCAGAAAAAATAAATACTCAAATACTTTTCAAGTCAACTTTGGAAGACTATAGTGCCCATATGCACTGTTCTACCTTGAGCTCAAGGAAAGGATCAAGACCAAGTGACAGCACTGTACACTGTGGTCTCCTCACAGTTTCTGTTGAAATCTCAGTGTTTCTGGAATAAGGGTTTTCAAACAATCTTATGTCATGACCTCTGTCAAATGAATTTTGGCTCAAAACTGTTGGCTGTCGGTCACACATAATGGTACTGAGAAATCTTGCCAAAATTTTTTCATGTTAAGTGTAAAGAATGTCTATCCAAATTTAAAACCCTCAGTCACCTATGTGTGTGAGTATTAACCTCAAGAATGGCACTGAAACAATATAAATTAATTTGGGTACATAAACTCAATTTGGGTTGGGCATGACTGAAGCATGGATTCCTTGATAACAGCCTCACTGTGGGAATTATACCAGGCAGTCTTACTTTAAAAGGAGAGAATGACAAGCTTGAAACCATTTCGTTTGAAGCAAATAGGTAGCCCGTTTTAGGGCTTCCTGAAAGCCAAAAACATAGAAAATGTATTTCTTTTAATCACTGCCTATCTAAGCAAGTTTGTAACAACTCATATAAACCAGAAGAATGACAGTATTATTGGACTTATTCAGCATGTTAACAGTGTGTTGATGATTGAAGTTTTTCAATCTTAGAGAAATGTGACATGTCTAGCTTAAAGTATTGTAAAAACTACAATGAAGTCTTAGAAAACTGAATGCTTTATATAAAAACATGTATTTTCAAGTCTAGTTTCAAGTATGCATATTCTTCTGCTTTAGGGCTGTTTAAATGGTATTATTACATCATGGCTGAGACAGAATATACAAAAAGGAAGCAATGAATTCAGAAAAAAATTGAAAAGAATTGTGCTATGGGCTTAAGAAAAAATAAGTAAAAACCATAATGTAAACTGATAGAAAATTTGTTACCAAAAGAAAAAAAAAATGTTTCGCGATATTTTCATTTTAGGAACGCTCCCAGAAAAAGGAAAATTAAGTCAGTACTTATAAAAGGTTCTGCATACCAAATACTACAAACTTATCCCCTTTAGCAGGACTGTGAACTTCTAATAGAGAAATAAAGCTTCTCTCTGGGGCTTTGCTTGCACAGCAATAAAACACTATCTGGTAATAGTTCAGTACCAGGGTACAATCTAGAGAAATATAGGAGAGGTAACCTGAGCAATCTCAACTTCCTATGAATTAAATGTGTTTTTAAGTTTAACAGAGTTTAAAATTCTATGAAATCTGGAAAACAGTGTGGCAATTCCTAAAACAAACAAACAAAATTACCATGTGACCCAGTAATTCCCCTCTGGCTATGTATTCAAAAGAGTTGAAAGCAGGAACACGTTTATACCATATTCACAACAGTGTTATTCACAACAACCAAAAGGTGGAAGCGACCCAAGTGTTCAATAGATGAATGGATAAACAAAATGTGGTACATAATTATTATTCTTCAGCCTTAAAATGGGATGACATTATGACACATGATACACATGGATGAACCCTGAGGATACTATGCTAAATGAAATGATCCAGTCACAAAAGGACAAATAGTGTATGATTCCATTTGTATGAAGTACCTAAGTCAAAGTCAGAGATATGGAAAGCAGCACAGCGGTTGCTAGAGGCTGGAGGTAGGGAGAAATGGGGAGTCAACTGTTTAAATAAAGGATACAGAGTTTCAGCTTCGATCAAGATGAAAGACGTTCTAGAAATGGATGGTGGTGAAGGTTGCACAAAACGAATGTACTTAAAGCCATTGAACTGTACACTTAAAAATGGTTAAAATAATAAATTTTGTTGCATGTATTTTAACAGTTTTTTAAAAAGAATGAAATTTTCACACATGCTACAACACGGATGAACCTTGAAAACATTATGCTAAGTGAAATAAATAAGCCAGATATAAAAGGGCAAATATTGCATAACTAATTCTACTTATACATGGTACCTAGAATAGTCAAATTCATAGACAAAAAGCAGAATGGTAGCTGCTAAGGCTGAGAGAGAATAGGGAATTACTGTTTCATTTGGGGAGACGAAAGAGTTCTAGAAATGGGTGGTAGTGATGGTTGCACAACACCATGTACTTAATGCCACTGAAGTGACACATTAAAATGGTCAATTTTGCTATGACAATTTTACCACAATAAAAAAAAAATCTTTAAAATATATATTGCATTTCCCTCATAAACATCAGCAAAACCAACAGGAAAAAATGCTGAAGAAATATCTGGATGGCTTTGGACAAACTGTTATAATTATGAAATGTAGCAGTGTTCTGATAACATTATATCCTAAATCAAACCATCAACTCTGATCCATGGCCTGGGAAAACAAGAAATACAAGAGCTGTGTGGAAAAAACCTAGCCATATATGCCTCTATTTTTCATTATTATGTGGCTGGATACATTCTGGACAGCCCTTGTAAACTAATCCAAATACGTATGAATGCCACCAGATAATACACTACCACATCAACAGAAATACCACCATGATTTTTCATTCACAGGCTCCAATACACTAAAGACATAAAATGTCTACATTTGCACTGTCCAAGACATGACTTAATTTTAATTAATTTAAATTTAAATAGTCACAATAGCCATCTGGCTAATGGCTACCATATTAGATGGCAGTCAGGCTGGTAAACTCTTTGTGAGAAAGGTCTTTGGTTTTTATCATTTACTTACGAGCACATACTCTCCAGCAATTCAAGGCACACAGCACTGCTGACCCTTGAACAACACGTGTTTAAACTGCACAGGTCCACTTATACATATTTTTCATCAAATACTGTAAATGTATTTTCTTTTCCATACAATTTTCTTAATATATTTTAACTCTAACTTATTTTATTGTAAGAATAATTATATATAACACATATAACATACAAAATTATGCATTGACTGTTTATTGGTAAGGCTTCCCATCAACAGTAGGCTATCAGTAGTTAAGTTTCTGGAGAGCCAAAAGTTTTATGTGATTTTTGACTCCATAAGGGGTCAGTGCCCCTAACTCTTGTGTTGTGTAAGGGTCAACTGTATTCCTATGTTCAGTGAACTAATTGACCCATAGAAGTTGTTTGGGAAAATTTTCTGTTTTCTAGAAGGCTTTCCTTTCAAAAATATGTTCTATTTTAAGGATCACTTGGCTGGAGAATGAGAGTGTAAGCATTAAAAAAAAAAAAAAAAAAAAAAAAAAAAAAAAAAAAAAAAAAAAAAAAAAAAAAAAAAAAAAAAAAAAAAAAAAGACTATTTAAATAAATCAAATCAATGACTGCAACTGATAAGAGAAAAACCAAAGCAGCTACGTTTTAAAAAGTAGGCAAAAGAATCAGAAAACACAGAGGAAAACGACTAGGAAAGACTAGTTTAAAGCTGCACTCCACGACCTACGAGCATCCTAACATTCAGAAGAAAATCCGCAAGAGCATGTGGTAAAGCGAACACGACAACACCACCTTGTCACCCAGAACGTGACTCAGCTGCCTCCGACGGATGCTCTCTACGCTTTCATCGTTCCCTTTCCATTTCCAGAGTGAGCTATAAACCTTTTGGGGTAATCTCTAACCAAGTGCTCCCCAACCTGTGTCCACTTGTGTCCCCCTTTTAAACCCATCTCTATAAACTGTACCCATTTTTAAAACAGCTGTTTTTAAATACTGACATTTCGTTCAGTGCCTGTCTTAATGTATAGTGGAAATGAGGTAGTGAGTTAGGAAAGAAAGAACACTAAAAGTACAAAGCATAGATTTAATTTTACAATGTTCATAACACAGTTAAGTACTGATGATAATCAAGTATTTCTACATTAAATAAACTACTTCAAAAGAATCATGATGAACTAACAACAAAAAACAAACAACCCAATTGAAACGTGGGCAGAAGAACTAAACAGACATTTCTCCCACGAAGAAATACACATGGCCAGCAGACATATGAAAAAATGCTCATCCTCATTAGCTATCAGGGAAATGCAAATCAAAACCACAATGAGATACCACCTCACACCTGTGAGAATGGCTGTTATCAACAAGACAAGGAATAACAAATCCTGGAGAGGATGTGAAGAAAAAGGAACTCTGGTACACTGCTGGTGGGAGTGCAAACTGGTACAACCACTGTGGAAGATAGTGTGGAGGGTCCTCAGAAAATTGGGAATGGAGCTACCATTTGACCCAGCAATCCCCCTTCTGGGGATCTACCCAAAGAACTTGAACACCTTAGTCCGCAAAGACGTATGTACCCCAATGTTCATTGCAGCGCTGTTCACAGTGGCCAAAACATGGAAACAACCAAAGTGCCCTGCGACAGATGACTGGATAAAGAAGCTGTGGTACATACACACAATGGAATATTACTCAGCTGTAAGAAAAGATGAAATATTGCCATTTGCAACAAAATGGATGGACCTGGAGATCATCATGCTTGGTGAAATAAGCCAGAAAGGAAAAACCAAAAACTGTATGACTTCACTCATATGCGGAATATAAAACTGAAAGCAAAGAAAAAAGAAATGAACAAATGAATAACCCATGGACAC